>ONZH01026113.1:0-267195 GCA_900303285.1 Rhinella marina | reverse complement strand
GCCAGTATATATAGGGCCCCCCCATAGTGCTCCTCCTCCATAGTGCCTCCATGTGAGCCAGTATATATATGGCCTCCATAGTGCCCCCCATGGGTGCCAGAAAGGGCCCTTAGTAAGGCGTAAATGAAAAAAATAAACACATATACTGTGCTGTGACTATGCACAGCCTGAGGATGGCGGTGCTCTGTGACCTCATGTTTGCGCGTCAGGTCACAGCACAACGCACAGCAGGAAGAAGAAAAGAGGAAGATCCTAGTAGTGGTGAGAGTTAAGTTGAGAGGTAATTGATTTTTTTATTTTATTTGCTGATCTGGGGGTCTGATTTGAGGCATGGGGGTCTGATCTGAGGTCTGAATGGGGGGTTCCTATTTATATTGGGGCTGTTATCTGAGGTCTGATTGGGGTCATTCACATTGGGGTCTGAGCTGAGGTCTGATTGTGGGTCTGATCTGAGGTCTTATTGGGGTCTTATTAACATTGGGGGTCACACCTAGGTGTGTCTTAGGAGCAGGTACATCTTATAGGGCAAAAAATGTGATAAATGTTTCCTAAAAGAAAATGCAGCATCAAATAAGTAATAAATTACTTACATAAAACATTGTTGCTATATAGAAAGGCTCTACTAGGTCTTTCAGGATAAGCATCTTCTGTAAGTAATAACTAAAATGAAAATCCTTGATACATAGTCAGTTTTGCATGTGAGGAATCTGAAGCAAGAAGAATGTAACCTCCAAGTGATATTGTGCATAATTCAGAACCTGTGAATATTAAAGTAAAAACAATAGAGGACAGCAGAGAAACACTTAAAATGTCTTTCTTGTTTAGAAGCCATTCCTGGTGGAGCTCATAGAGGTTATTTGTTCCTTTCAGACAAAGCAGTGACAAAACTTTCAGAGATGCCTACAACAAAATGCACTTAAAGGATCTCACATACTGTGCTCCTCCTATACTTAGGACAATGAGTCTGAAGATTACATGGCCTTACGCTAATTTGCATCTGACAATCTTTGACTCAAGATTCATTAAACTTACATAAACAGATAATTTATAAGGCCTAAGTGCTAGCAGGTAAAATTGAGCACTATTTGTGCATAGTGGGATAGAGGTTCCCAGAATCTTATGATACCATGATACCATATAACAGTCATGTAATACCCTTTTAAAAGGGCCAAAGATTGGGGACAATATTGGGAATGATCATTTATAGTAGTGATGATAGATTATGTATTTTTTTACTTTTACAGTGATAACTTTTAAACCCCTTAGGAGGCTAGAACCTGGGATCTTTTGACCCTTTGTTCTATTTACCCTAATAGAGATTTATCCTTGCTGAGATGTGCCTTGGGCACAGTGCAGCAGGGCGGTTACCATGGCAGCCATGGGAAGCTTCAGAAGCTTGCAAGCTGCCAAGGTTACCGATTGGCCATGTTGCTGGTGGAGCACTTGCATATTGTAAAAGTACCTTGTACTCTAATGTGGCAGAGAATGCAGGCCACTCCTTGTGATTCTCGCTGTGTGGCAAGCGGCACTCCACAGTGAAGCAGTTGTAACAGGCAGGGACAGTACATGTCTTTCACAGCCCACTGGGTCAATGTTTTTTGCGGCAGCGTAAAGGCATCACCCCAGCAACATGGCCAGGTCCTTTTGATCCCCCCCCCCTTCCAGGATTGTATCGGTCTGACTCCCACAGCAAGCAGTTATCTGCCTCCTCCACCTCGTCCTCCATGGACACGGTCCTGTCCCCAACAGAAGCAGGGCACAGCGTTGCTCACACTACCCCTCCTTCCTATCACATGTGTCAATGTGTCACATGTGGTCATGCACCAGAATGCCTCAGCATGTGTTGTTTCCAGGTCAGGCAGTGGCAGCTCATACCATTCATGCTACAGCTGCTACCTCATCTCCTTCATATGTATTTTTGAAGCTGAGCAGCAGAAGCTGCAGCAGAAGCAGCTATTTCAGTCTCCTCAATATGATGCAGTAGTTTTTCCATGTGCTGTGCCAGGCTGAGGCCAGTCAGCAAGCCAACAGCTGTCACCTAAATTCCCAGGTTCAGTCCTACCAGTCCCTGTTCCCATGGTTCTCTTGGCAGGCAGACTGGAACAGTGGCCTCAACAGCACGCTCTCTTTCTTCTTTCATGTGCAGCTTTTAGAGTCATCTCGGAGAGGGTTTTCTGCTTTATGGGGGCATAGTGATGTGGTGATACTCAAACTGACCATGTTGTCCTCTGCCAGTGTCCAAACATCACTATTGTAAAAATTAACCAAGGACGAATTTGTGAGGATTTTTGACTGAGGCCAATGAATAGACATGGCCTTGCTGGTGGTATCCCATCTTGCCACTGTTGCACAGGGCAAGGGCTCTTTTGTTTATAAATACACACTGCTGGGCGGAGGCTTCCGTTTTACTGGCTAGGGCAGCGCTAAAGCCTGCCCATCAGTGCTGGTGACGTCACCGGGCTCACTGCTGGGTGGAAGCCTTCACCTGGCAGAGCCTGGTTAGTCACCGGAACTGGGCAAAATGCCTTTGCCCTGCGCAATTTAGCACAGGGCAAAGGAGAGCATTGGAGCATGAAATGCTCCTGTCAGGCAGGCTGCCTGGGTGAAATCCTGGGTATGTACGGGTTCACCTCTGAACCCGGACAATCCTTTAACCAGCATATAGACCTGTGAGTGTTAACGTGAAATTGAGCATCAAGCCTCAATAGTTTGTTTCCATTAATGCCATTTCTACATGGCTGGATTTTATTTTATTTTTTTTGGGGGGGAGCAATTTAATTATCAAGCATATATACATGATTACTGCAGCAAAACACATGATATAGCAGCAATCTACCTGTGAATTTTAATGTGAAATAGAGCGTCAAGCCCCAAACATCTGTTTCCATAAATTCCATTTGCACATGGTTGCAATTTAACTTTTTTTTGGGGGGTTGTTCAATTTAAATAACCAGCATTTACATATATGGGATTACTGCAGCAAAACACATGGTATATTAGCAATCTACCTGTGAGTAGTATCGTGAAATTGAGCATCAAGCATCAGTCATCCCTTTCTGTTTATTCAGTTTTCACATTGTTGACATGGGGTCAACTTAATTAACCAGTAGATATACATGATTATTGCAGTAATACACAAGGTATAGAAGCAATCTACCTGTGAGTGTTAACGTGACATTGAGCATCAAGCCACAATCATCCGTTTCCATTTATTCAGTTTCCACAAGTTGCAATTTAAGTTTTTTTGGGGGGAAGGGTTCAATTTAATTCACCAGCTTATATATGGGATTACTGCAGCGTTCTGCCTGTGAGTGTTAACGTGAAATTGAGTGTCAAGTGTCAATCATCTGTTCCCGTGAATTCCATTTCCACATGGTTGAAATTTTATTATACTTATTATATAAGTATTTGCCCCCCTGGAACTTTTCAACCTTTTGCCACATTTCAGGCTTTAAACAAAAACATATAACATTTTAAATTTTTGGTGAAGAATCAACAAGTGGGTCACAATTGTGAAGTGGAACGAAATTTATTGGATCATTTAAACTTTTTTTGTAATAAGAAACCTGAAAAGTGGGGCGTGCAAAATTATTTGGCCCCCTTGCATTAATACTTTGTTGCGCCACCTTTTGCTGCGATTACAGCTGCAAGTCGCTTTGCGTATGTCTCTATCAGTTTTGCACATCTAGAGACTGAAATTCTTGCCCATTCTTCCTTGCAAAACAGCTCGAGCTCTTTGAGGTTGGAAAGAGAGCGTTTGTGAACAGCAGTTTTCAGCTCTTTCCACATATTCTCAATTGGATTCCGTTCTGGACTTTGACTTGGCCATTCTAAGACCTGGATACATTTATTTTTGAACCATTCCATTGTAGATTTTGCTTTATGTTTGGGATCATTGTCTTGTTGGAAGATAAATCTCCGTCCTAGTCTCAGGTCTTTTGCAGACTCCAACAGGTTTTCATCCAAAATGGTCCTGTATTTGGCTCCATCCATCTTCCCATCAATTTTAACCATCTTCCCTGTCCCTGCTGATCAAAAGCAGGCCCAAACCATCATGCTGCCACCACCATGTTTGACAGTGGTGATGGTTTGTTCAGGGTGATGAGCTGTTTTGCTTTTACGGCAAACATATCGTTTTGCATTGTTTCCAAAAAGTTCAATTTTTGTTTCATCTGACCAGAGCACCTTCTTCCACATGTTTGGTGTGTCTCCCAGGTGGCTTGTGGCAAACTGTAAACAAGACTTTTTATGGATATCTTTGAGAAATGGCTTTCTTCTTGCCACTCTTCCATAAAGGCCAGATTTGTGAAGTGTTCAACTGATTGTTGTCCTATGGACAGACTCTCCCACCTCAGCTGTAGATCTCTGCAGTTCATCCAGAGTGATCATGGGCCTCTTGGCTGCATCTCTGATAAGTCTTCTCCTTGTTTGAGATGAAAGTTTAGAGGGACGGCCGGGTCTTGGTAGATTTGAAGTGGTCTGATACTCCTTCCATTTCAATATGATCACTTGCACAGTGCTCCTTGGGATGTTTAAAGCTTGGGAAATCTTTTGGTATCCAAATCCGGCTTTAAACTTCTTCACAACAGTATCACGGACCTGCCTGGTGTGTTCCTTGGTCTTCATGATGCTCTCTGTGCTTTAAACAGAACCCTGAGACCATCACAGAGCAGGTTCATTTATACGGAGACTTGATTACACACAGGTGGATTCTATTTATCTTGATCAGTCATTTAGGACAACATTGGATCATTCAGAGATCCTCAATGAACTTCTGGAGTGAGTTTTCTGAACTGAAAGTAAATGGGCCGAATAATTTTGCACACCCCACTTTTCAGGTTTATTATTACAAAAAAAGTTTAAATGATCCAATAAATTTCGTTCCACTTCACAATTGTGACCCACTTGTTGTTGATTCTTCACCAAAAATTTAAAATGTTATATCTTTTTGTTTGAAGCCTGAAATGTGGAAAAAGGTTGAAAAGTTCCAGGGGGCCGAATACTTTCGCAAGGCACTGTATATGTGATTACTACAAGACACAGGGTAGAGTACCAATCTACCTGTGAGTGTTAATATAAAATTGAGTGTGAGGCGAGTCCCTTAACGATCTGTTAACATTCATTTATTTCTACACGCGGTTGAAATTTTATTTTTTTGGGACTTGTTCTATTTAATTAAACAAGCACATCAGTGATCAGCACCAATACACAGGCCAGCATACTAAATTATCTGTGAGGGATAACTAAATCCATTTACCTTTATTTCTGTGTTCACAACCACGTTTCCAATAATTTTTTTTTTTTGGGTCATTGACTATATTACTACACCAAGACACAGTGTAGTGCACAATATTATCTGAGAAGTCCAAAAATGTCCGGGCTACAGAAGGGTTCCAAACGAAAGACCCAAAGCCAGAATGTTGGTAGTAGCAGCACCATCTACCCGGCCAGAAGTAATAGTAGTAGGCCACAGTTGTCCCTGCTGGCTTTGGAAAGATGCAACATTATAGTTGAAGAGAAAAAGAATGAGATTGTGGATTGGATGGCTCACTCCTCCTCTCAGTTGTAGCAGGATGACATGGAGGTGACTTCAGAGTCCAACGCCGCGCTGTAGAGCCAGGGGTCTCAAGCTTTCAGTGGAGTCCTCCTAGTCTTCACTGGCCCTTCCTAGAGGAACGCCTTCCTTTTTCATAAGCAGTGGCAAGAAAACCCTGAATATCTCCTGTTTGGCATCTTTCTCCACACTAAATCAAATATTAGATAATAAGAACGGGATGGCACTACTCCTCAACCCTACAGCAGGATCCACCTGAATACCGGGTGTCGATCACAACAACGGTGGTGCTCAGCTCTCAAGCAGCAAGTCTTTTGCAAATCAAATATCCAGAGATGAAAGAAAGAGCGGCACTCACCGTAAAAAGTTGAAGGCTTTATTACATGTCCAGCAAATACATTCAAGTATGGGGGCGGATGGCAAACACCTCCTGCATGCTGCAAGCGACGGCCGTTTCGCGCACACTGCGCTTCGTCAGGCTCTGCACGTCACATCAGCTGTGACCTCTCACCTTTTGAGTGATTTAAAAAGGTCGACAGGACCTTGTTTTCCATCCTGCATAACGGAAACCAGACAGATCCATTATGCAGGCACATAGACTTCTATTATGACGGATCAAAACGGAATGCCTCTAAAGGTTTCTGTTTTGATTTCCGTCTTATGGATTCCGTTATTTTCCGTTATAATATCGTTATAATGGAAAGCCAGAACGGAATCCATAACATTGATGTGAACAAGCCCTTTGGCCCCATTCACACGAACGTATGAATGGGGCCACATCTATTCCGCAATATTGCAGAATAGATGCGGCCCCATTCACCTCTATGGGAGCGGGCAGCCGGGGCAAGGAGCCAGCTCCGTGCCGCGGCTCCGCATAAAAAGATAAAGCATGTCCTATATTTGGCCATTACAGCGGACAAGTATAGGCATTTTGAATGGGGCACCCGGCCGCGTGTTCCGCAGCGCTGCAGAACACACGCCAGGTGGATCCGTAGTATTGCGGGTCCGCATTAAGTCTGCTGCCTTTAGGGAGCAAATGGCGTGCGCTCAGCCTCGCTGGAAGATTCCTAGTCGGCATTATTTCTCCCAAAAAGCCATCCCTGCCTTGTACTTTCACATGGCGGACAACGTGGGCCAGTCCCTGCGATTCTCGCTGTGCAGCAAGGTTAACACCACAGTGGACACCTGGAACAGCTCTTACAGGCAGGGACAGTACATGTCTTTCACTCCCCACTGGGTCAATGTTTTTTCCGGCAGTGGCAAGGCAGCACCCGAACAACAAGGCCAGGTCCATTTGACCCCCTTTCCCCCCACAATTATGTTGGCATGGCTCCCACACCAAGCAATTATCTACATCCTCCGCCTCCGTGGACACGTTCCTGTCCCCAATGGCAGCTGTGCACAGGGACACTCCCACTACCCCTCCTTACTATCACAAGTGTAATGTCAAGCGTTGCCATGCCATGTTGGAGCTGATTGGCCCTTGGAGAGAGTAGACCCACCAGGGAACAGTTGCTAGAGTACATCAAGCAGCAAACATCGCTCTGGCTGTCAACCCACCGACTCTAACTGGGCAACGCAGTCAGCAACAATGGGCGCAACATTGTGGCCGCTCTGAACCTGAGCAAAATAACACATGCTTCCTGTATGGTGCACGTCATCAACCTAGTGCTGCAGCACTCTTACATGGCAAGGAACGCTCTCTTGGATCTGCAGTGACAGAATGGCCTGCTGTTACACTGCTTAAAGGGGTTCTCCGGGAATTAAGAAAATGAAAATACTTAAATATGACTATTTTATCAATATATTTTATCAATATATTCACAAATAATTTTCATTAGTTATAATGGCTCATTTTGTCTGGGGAGCAATCATTGGGAAAAATAAAATGGCCGCCATCCTATTAGTACACACAAAACCTGTCCTAATCACACAGGAGGATGAGTTACTTCACAAGACTGAGATAAAGAGCTGTCTCATCCTCCTCTCTGCTCTGCTTGTCAGGGGTTATGATATATTTATAATAAAGTAATATTTGAGTAATTTCATTTTCTTAATTCCCGGAGAACCCCTTTAATCTGCAACGTGCCAACTCGATAGAATTTTGACATTGCACATGCTTGAGTGTCTGTACGAGCAGTGGAAAGCCGTGAACAATTTTGCATGACACAGCCTCAGCAGCAGGGAGCATGTGTTGCTTCGAGGTCTGGCAGTGGCAGCTCATCAGCACGGTTGAAAATAAACAAAAGAGATAACAAGTTTTCCTAAAAATTATGAGTCCTAGTAGGCTAGAGGGGGTTATATACCAACTTTCAGGGCAATTGGAGTACCTTTGGTTTGGCCCGAATCAATTTGGGTCCGAACCAAACTTTTTAAAAAATCCGCTCATCTCTAATAGATAGATAGATAGATAGATTTAAATAATCCTATTTATTCACATTACACGCCTTTGTGTACAACACCACAGAATATGGTGATTTTATAAAATAAAACCATAAGTAACTACATTAAGCTCTGATACTTTGGCTCAGTCTATAAGCTTTCAAACTGCATTATCTACAGGAAGAAAAAAATTATCAGTAAGAAAACACAGTGATAGCAATAACAGCAAAAGATCCAAGCTTTGGTGCCTGCAGCAAATATTTTCGAAAGCTTCTATAGCACTCATAGATATATCAGACAGTCGCTGTAATGTGGACAATACATTTAGAAAGACAGCGTGTGGGCATGGCTCTCCCTGCTTCTTCATTGTCTTCTGCTCTCTGTAATTCCAAATACTCTTCAGCGCAATGGGGGATATTGAAAAGAAACAGGAAAAATGCAAAATTGCTTGAAATGTTTATGATGCTTACGCATTTACAGCAGCTCAATAACCACTGCTGGAATGTGAATAAAATGCCTCTCCAATTCAAGAATGTATAAAATGGCTTGAACATTCCAAATATATATTCTTTGCTGTCTGCTCTGTCGTATAGTATCAATGCAACTAATCTACCCTAGATTAAATCTGGAAAAAAATGGCGGCAGGAATAATGGTCTAATGTAAATTTTAATAACTCTTAGGTCTGAACCAGTGATGCCAAAAGAGGGGCCACATACTGTAAAGTCCATGTGTGTGCTTTATGACCTATGCTCCAGCAGAAAGCAGTGGGATAGGGTGCTGTACCACTCTAAGTTTAATACTGTACCTCTGGCACAATAATGGGATCTGGGAAGCTACCAAGAGTAACCACTTACTGGCCACTAAATTTAACTACTTGCTAAGAAAGGACAGAGCAGCAGCATGGTCATGTGCTATGGAGGAACTATGGCAGAATCCATGGGTTAGATTTATCCGGTTCTTCCCGATTTTCCCAAATCATTTTTTTGAAACAGCAGCCACTTAGGAGAACCGGAGAAAGTCTAATGCTGGCCCAGGTTCTCACCTTCAGGTAAAATGCTTTAGCCACTGGTGAAAACATCACTTTCAACTGTACCAGCATCCTGTGTTACTGCTGAAAACTATGGCAGAACAGGGAGCCATAGATTTCCTGAGCTGCCATTCTCCTTGTCACAGGTATAACAACCTAGAAGACTGCAGTACAGCTCTCAGGACATCAGAAATGACATTGGATAGTTTGCTCCAGAGGTTGGAAGAACCACACCCCTCATCAGGATATCAGGTACTGTTAGGCCCCTTTAACACGAGCGTGACGGATTAGGTCTGGATGCATTCAGGGTGCGTTCAGGAAAACTCGCACCATTTTGCAAGCACGTTCAGTTAGTTTTGTCTGCGATTGTGTTCAGTTGTTCAGTTTTTTCCGCACGGGTGCAATGCGTTTTGATGCGTTTTTCACGCGCGTGATAAAAAACTGAAGGTTTACAAACAACATCTCTTAGCAACCATCAGTGAAAAATGCAATGCATCCGCACTTGCTTCAGGGTGCAATGCGTTTTTCACTGAAGCCCCATTCACTTCTATGGAGCCAGGGCTGCGTGAAAAACGCAGAATATAGAACATGCTGTGTTTTTCACACAACGCAGAACTGATGCGTGAAAAAAAAATGCTCATGTACACAGACCCATTGAAATTAATGGGTCAGGATTCAGTGCGAGTGCTATGCATTCACGTCACGCATTGCACCCGTGCGAAAAACTCGCTCGTGTGAAAGGGGCCTTAACCCCTAGCAATGCATCTGTAAGTGTTAGAGATCAGCCCTGCATCTCCTTTTGAACTAGCTATGTTGCCTAGGTAGGGAATCTTTTATCTATTAACTTGAATTCCACACCTTGCTGGGTCTACTCACAGCCATAAGGGCCTGGTCAATTGTACATATTGGGGTTATATAATTGACCTTTTTTGAAATCCTTGTGTACTTATATTGCTAAAAAATAATATCTCTTGTCAGAAAGAATATACCCATATACCCATAGTACCGGCACCATAAGATTTTTCTCCCCCAAATGGAAGCAAACAAAATGGACAGGACTCTACAGTATAGTGTGTTGGGATGTATAATACTAATTGCCACATTTGGCCAGGGGCTAGAAATTCCCCAGATTTCACACTAATTAAAACTCACATCTTATTTCTCTCCAATTAAAATATCTTTGACAAAAACATTGAAAAAAGAGAGAGGAGTTTTACGTCTTTTCTTTTGTTCTTTTTTTATTTGTCAAATATATGTTTAATTGGAGAAAAATAAAATGAAAGTTTTAATTAATGTAAAATCTGGAGAATCTCTGGCCCTTGGCTATTTTGGAAGCGCCCACTAGTACAAAGTAGGGATAGGGAGCAGTGAATACAGCGCTCCTTGTGCTGGCTGTACTCATTGCTCCCTGGTCTTCATCTATCAGCACCACGTGCTTTGGGAGAAAGGCTGTTTTTTGCTCATTTGCATAGCCTGAAACATTTACACTCATTTCCATTGGAATGTGCCTCAAGAATGTCAAGAAGTAAAGATAGATTCACATCACCGTTTCGTTTTTTAGTTTTGAGATCTGTCAGAGGATCTCAAAACCAGATAGAGATGGTTCAGTTTTGTCCCTAATACAATCTGAATCTAAAAAATCGAATCAGGATGCATCAAGCTGCATCCGTTCTGGCAGCTTTCCGTTATGTGGCCGGACACAAAAACGCTGCATGCTGCTAAAACGATCCTGTACAAAAAATAAGGAAAGTCAACAAATGTCAGATGCGTTTCCATTTGGATCCGTATTGATCCATTCTGTTTTGACCTGTTTTGGCAAGTGCGCATGCGCAGATGCCATTTTAAAGAATACCTAATTGTCACTCTATCAAGGACTTATGCAGAATATATCAAAACCCCGCCACCGAGTCATTTTGTATTCCAACATGTGTGCCTCAAGGTAGAAAGGGAAAGTTGAGCAGGGGAGAAAGCCTAAAAAGGAAAAGATTGTGTTTAAAATGTTATTCTGTTGTAAAGTGCACTTATATTTGTATATATATAGATATATACAACTATGTATCATTATGTACATACCTTTATATATACAAATATGTACATGTGTGTGTATGTACCCAGTAAGTAAGCATTACTTTGTTGAAAGGGAGTCTTTCACCTATATAACAAACAGCACTGCCCCACAGAAGATTGAAAACAGATCCCAAACATACTTGTGTGCACTGTGTGTCTGTATTCCATGTTCAGAAAAAGCACTTTTATTCTGCTGGAAAACAGCTCCCAAGTGCCCAGCTGAAAGTGAAAGTAAAAACCGCTTTCTCTCCCGACTTGATTTCTAACGGCTATATGTTCTGATATACTGGATATAATGCTGGTATCATTTGAAAACTTGTCAGCTTTCAAACAAGGTCAGAATCATTTTTCTATCTGCTACCAATCCCAAGATATGAACAGCTAAAGCAGCCCTCCCCTCTTCAATCTGGTTTGCTTTGGGCACTTGCAGCAGCAGAGCTGTTTTCCTGCAGAATAAAAGTGCTTTTCCTGGACATGTAATATAGAAACACAGTGTACACAGGTATGTCTGGGATGTGTCTGCAATCTTCTTAGTTATATTGGTGAAAATGAGGTGACAGACTCACTTTAACCTTTAACCCTGTTGAAAATTGTCTTTATTGCCTTTCTAACCAATTGTTCTTTTTTTCACAGACATTCAAAAATGTCCAGTCCAGATTCCTCTTCTGCTCCCACCACAGTCCTCCAAAATTCATAAGACATATTGTAAGTTCAGAAACCTCACACACGTACAATAATGCAAGACTGAGTCCAATTCCCCACTGCTTCCCCATCCCCCCACCTGACAATGGTCCCTCCCGCAAACAAGTTGAAATTGTTGTCTGATATGGTGATGAACTTCTCCAAAGTTTGCTCGCCCGCTATGTTACCATCAACACTGCCGTCATAATGGTGTAAAGCCAGTTCCTTATGTCACATAATATTTACACCAGTATAAAAAGCACATGGGGGCAGTACACACTGATACAGCTATATTTGAAAAAAATGTCTTATAATTCTAAAATTCAGACCTGCTTCCAAATGGTTTAAGTGTGCAAATGTGTTTTCCATTTACTGCTCCAACACCATTTGGAAAATTACTTAGATCTCAAAACTTTTCTGCGTTTTCAATCCAATGTTGGGTTGTTGGATGGGAGATAAATTCTTCATGCAGCAGATCCCACAAGGCACAACAGCTGTCTTTCACTGATTCATTCATTCTGGATACTGTTGAAATCCCAAGACAGAACTGAAAATGGAGCAATGACAGACTTTCTCCAGTTGCAAGATATCTAAAAAGAAAAAAAGATTCATTTTTGTAATAAACTGTGCAAAAAAAACTAAAAAAAATGTAATCAATTGTCATATGAACACATACCTGAGAGGTAACCTCAGTCATTCTTCTGCAGAAATGGCTCTTTTAAATTCTGTGTCCTGTCTTTGTATTCTGCCAGGTATGTGTTGCAGTAGATCATCAAAACTCTCCACCTTCATTCGCAAATAGTCGTAAAACTTTTCTGGATGGTTTTTATTCTGCTGGAAAACAGCTCCCAAGTGTCCAGCTGAAAGTGAAAGTAAAAACAGCTTTCTCTCCCGACTTGATTTCTAATCGATTTCGATCTTCATAAAGCACTGCAAAAACTTCACACGTTGTTCTTTTGGACGTACGGTAATAGGGTGAACCCAATACTGCCTTCTATGTCTTTCTGCAGCACATTTTCTCCATATGGATCTCAGGAGTAAACATTGAGAGCGAATGGAAGTAGTGGCAGCATTTTCTTCTTCACCTCAGCAAAGTAAAAAAAGGAATATTTTAAGAGCTGATTGTAACAACTATTTATATTGTAAAGTGGGCATATACTCATATTCATTATTATTTGTTGCTCTCCTACGACCTGGATTCCAGTGGTCTTGGTGAGTAGTGCCGACCATCTATTTTTCTATTTGGGGTATGTGAAAGTGAGATCTAGGTCTGATATGTGGCATCCAATGAAGAATGCAATTTTTTAAATTAAATAAATTTTTTTTTTAAATATGGTGCTTCATGTAGCACTATAGTTTTCTATATATGTATGCATGGCTTGAATGGAATGAATTACCACCATACTCCATGTCCATCTAAAATGGGCTCTAATTCTACACATTGCAAATGATTGAATTTCCTTTATTTATATTAAACCTATACCATAGATAGCATATATTTTTGGTGGAGGAGGAATGAAAACTAACATGTCCTACAGCACTATTGACATACAACCCTCCTACCCCACCGCCCCCCCCCCCCCACACACACACACACATACATACATTGATGGACTTAAAGGGGGTTTCCTAAAATTAGAAAAACAGCTGCTTTTTTCCAAAAATGGCACCATACCTGTTCATAGGTTCTCTGTGGTATTGCAACTCAGCCCAATTCACTTCAATAGATATCAGCTGCTGTACCACATCACATTTTATTTTCCATTCCTATGATTTTAATTGAAAAATATATACACAATATAATTTATTTAACGATTTTGCGGCATAAACACAAGACTGCAGTTAGGCCTGACCTATTGCTCCACTAATGAAGTTGGTCTAGATAGCCCTTTTCAGAACACTCCAGTGATTAAATTATTGAATGTCTTCTATTTGCTCCTAATTGTAGAATCCTTACTTCATTCCATCAGCCTGGTGAGATTGTAATCGAAAACAGTAACCCCCGATGTGTCGGGTGCTACCAAATGCCTTGTTTAAGTAGCTTACTATGGGCTTTTCAGGCACAGAGAGGGTTAAGATAGTGTAATAATTTTTTGTGCTCCTACTGTCATTTGTAATTGACTCATTTTAGCATAATATCGCTCCCGCTTCATATGTTTCCAGTCTTGAAATTCCCCCCTGGAGCTTTTTACGGAATAATGTTTTGTCTTTGGAAACAAGAGTAATGCCTTGGATTGTTTTTAATAGAGCCAGAGTTATGTCATCAAAAATTAATTTAATTGAACTTGAGGTTATTTGTTTCCTTCAAGCTTTTTTTTCTCATTATCTTTTTTCCTTTTTTTTTAATATATATTCTCTTTGCTAGGTGGAATGTTGCTGAGAAAAGTTTCCGAGCTGGCGTGGCTTTCATGTACAGTTCATGAAATCTGTCTCCTGGAGAGATCTGACGATGTTGTTTTTCATTATTTAAAGAATCTGTGGAAAGTTTAAAGTTGCTTGGTATAAATTAGACCTCCGAGATGCACTCATTTCGCTTTCAGGTCTTCTAAGAACGGTTCACTGGTTACGTCTCTTTTTCCCCTTCTCCCACCCCTTCCTATATAGAGATACATTTATTTTTTATTCTTTTATTTTTTTACTTTCACTGGCGGTGGAATGTGACCCAGAAACTTCTGTTTGAAAAAAGAAACCTTTCCTCCAGTACAAGATTATCTCATTGTAAATATTAATGCTTTATAGATAAAGGGAGACAGTGTTACCTGCCAGCCTTAAGACATGGATATGATGATGATTGTATACTAAGAAAAGGTACATGTATATAATTGTGTATGGGTGTGCTGCTCAGCCTGTCAATGATGACATGTTTTTGACAAAATCTACATGTAAAACAATGTTGTGAAGGATGAATAATAAATCATACACCCAAGCAAGATTGCTTAGACAAAGCCATGAGTCTGTATAAACTTTCTTCAAAAATACCAAGCAAACATACCATAGTGCCTATAAAGAAGGGTTCACCAGTTTATCTTATCCCCATTTGTTGCCTATTCTCAAAGGGAAACCAACCTAATGATCATGCCACATTTCCTATCTACAAGAATTGGAAAGATGTGGGCCCATAAAGTCCAGCCCACCTATCCTGTGATTGTGGTATGATCCAGGATCAGAGGGAATCTTGTATTGGATGTTGCAGTAGTGTGGCTCATGTGCCTCTACCAACAGTCAGACCCTAGCACATTCTCTAGGCATGTACAGTACAATATCATCCTTACTTACCAAAGCTTCCATCAAGATGTTTCCTCCATTACTCTATTAGAATATTCCAATAACACCTATTCTAACTCCTTCATCCTAAATTCATTTTGAGCTTCAAAAATACAGTTTAGGATTGACTCAATACAACAAAGGTCAGTTTAGAGACCTGTTTCTGCTAGGTTTGTAACCATTAAGAAACAGCACCTACCTCTACAGGAAAACAAGGAAGGTTCCACCATCACTTTAGATGACATCTTTTAGGAGGAGCAAATAGTTCAAAAAGGGGTCTGGATAGCTTTCTTGAAAGATATAATATTGCAGGATAGGTGTAATAGAAACTAGATGATAATTATTGTTGTTGATCCAGGGATGTATTCTTATAATAATAACAACAAAGATGTTTGTTTTCCCCTTACAAGATCTTCAACCTGGCTATGATAGAATCTTCTGTTAGCTATTCCAACCTCTGTTGAGCCCTTCCTTATTCTTCTACATCATTGATAAGCCCTCTATTATGTATTTACCCGGCCCTGTTCTCATGAGACTGGCCGCGATATTACTGCACCACTTCTATCACTCTTATCACTGTGGCAACCAGGCCTGCTCACAGTGGAGTTAGTCGGCCTATCAGGGAGCAAGGATGCCAGGCCAATCAGTGTTGGCACCAGTGCCTTGTGCTTCCTGAAGGTAGGGTATTTAAACACGCAACTGCTAGCCACAGTTGCCTTTGGTCTTCTTGCCTCACATTCTTAGGCCCCATTCAGACGGCCGTATTATTGCGGGCCGATAATACGGGGGCCGCCCGGCGTGTGTTCCGCACGCTTGGAACACATGCCGGGCGGCCCCATTTAAAATGCCTATACCTGTCCGTGCGTGCGGACAAATATAGGACATGCTTCATCGGAGCTGCGGCACGGAGCTAGCTCCATGCGGCAGCTCCCCGCTCCATAGAGGTGAATGGGGCCGCAACTATTCCACAATATTGCGGAATAGATACGGCCCCATTCACACGGTCGTGTGAATGGGGCCTAAGTTTGTGTCTCACGTGCATTCTTAGACTTCTGCCTGTTAGTGACTTTGCCTCTGACCGTTGGTTCTGGTTCTGACATTAAGGGCTCATTCAGACGGCTGTATGTTGTCCGCAAAAATGCGGATCCGTTTTTTTGGGCGGATTACATACTGACCCATTCACTTCTATGGGCCCTTTTTTTCCATTCCATGGCTCCGCAAAACAAATGAAACATTGTCCTATACTTGTCAGTGAAAATCAGGACATAGCCCCATTGAAGTCTATGGGTCCACAAAAACACGGAATGCTATCCGTATTTTTGCGGATATCATACGGCCTTAAAAACTCTTGATTTTAACCCTGCTTAGTATATTGCACTGAGTTTGTTTCTTCTTTTGTTCTGATGGTTTTCTCTGGCTTTGACTTGGCCTGTCTGACTTCTCCTTCTGTCTCCCCTAAGTAGGTCCTGTGCACTTAGTCACGTCAAAGACCATCGCAAGTTGGGGGCCACTGTTTAGGGCAGATCGTCCAAGCAGGGACCGTGGTGTGGGTGAAGGTCCAGTCCGCACTGTTCCCTAACTGACGTGACACCCTCTACTCCTAATTCATTCATTCATTCATTCATTTCTCTCTAAACAAACCAGATCCTTTTTTAAATCAAGATCCTGGAATCCATCCAAAGAGAAGAGTAGGGGAGCAAAGACAAGGATGTTTATGACATGGAGACAAACCATTTGGACACTGACTGACCATACTTATATTTCTCATGGAAAGTATAAAACTACAGAGGACTACTTTATTGATAGCAAGCACTGGGTCATCTTGCACTGGAGTGTAAAGGCATAAGAAATTACTTTAAAAATCACTTTGCAGTTAATCTAAGTGTTTTTGGAGGATTTTTTGTTGTTGCTTTTGACTTTAGTCACCTGGTGTAAGCCTTTTCCATGGAAACAACTGTCAAATATCTGTATGGGGAAGCAAGTATATGAGTTGAACAAGTTGCATTGATACCCTGACCCGTGAATGGGCCCACCAAAGAAGACACTAGTGTGGGGTAGCTGTTACAGATTTTGCATAATGATTCAGATATAGATCTGGATCCCTTTTCCCATAAAAAGGTAAAATAAATCAAATTGGAATTTGTAACAGGCTGATGAGCACACAAATAGACAAAAAGTTACACAGATTAATAGAAGTACAGACATAGGGGTAGGGAGATGGATGGAAAGGAAATTCTAATATCCTGGTAAGATCTCAGTCCATACCCTGAGGCTTCTCAGAATTTCTCATACACTTCATTAGACAGGTATCTGCCAAATGTCTTCTGATGTCATGTGACAAATGAGTAATGCTAAGCTCCTCCATCCAAAGAAGACAAGGAATGAACTTCTGATTTTTGTCATGGCTAATAATACTCCTCATTGTTTCTCCCAAAAGGAGGAGGGATAGGCTACAAATGAGCTTCAAGAATCTATTTTATTTTTCCAACGTTCACAGATATTAAGAGTTTATCCAAAGGACACATGTAAATCGTTCTCTAAGCAGCCAGGCTGCAGAAACAAACTAAGCAGCATTACGCAACATAATACACATGAAAAAGGGGATTCCACTAAATTCAGTCTAAACAA
Organism: Rhinella marina; assembly: GCA_900303285.1. Taxonomy (NCBI): domain Eukaryota; kingdom Metazoa; phylum Chordata; class Amphibia; order Anura; family Bufonidae; genus Rhinella; species Rhinella marina. Next base: position 249,591 of record ONZH01026113.1, on the reverse strand, counting down.
AAAAAAAAAAAAAAACAAAACCCAAAACATCATTTGTTTTCAGCAATTAATTGCACATTTTTCAAAAACATGCAATTCATTGTACTCATCCTTTGCAAGCTTCATATAATGGGATGATCATACTTAGAGACTTGAGCTTATTATTGGAGTGCATCTTATGTGAATTGCAAAAGAATCACAATGGTTCTAGTAAAGTCTGATATGTAACCACAGGGAAAGTATAGCAATTCACAATATTTCTACAAGATGTTTTGAATGACAGGATCAAATATGCTGCATTGGCAAATCATAGGGCCGCAAAGCCAAATTCAGAATGGGCTTCATCCTCCACTCTGAGCTCCGCCAAATGTAATATTTCACTATCCACTACGCTTTCATAATATATCTTCACATGGGGTTGAAACTACTAATTTCACACATAGAGTTCTCTACTCACAGGCATGGTTGAATGATGAACATATGACCACTATGGGGAAGCTGAGTATATATGAAGATAAAAAGTAAGTGAACCCTTTGAAATTACTTGGATTTTTGCATTGATTAATCCTAAAATGGGGTCTGATTGTTATCTGAGTCCCAATTACAGACAAACGCAATGTAAACACAAAAAGTTTGACCATTCACTTTGATCATTCACTCTTTCATTAAGGGTAGTGCAGATAAAATGCAAGTAAACCTCTGTGTTAAGGACTTTTCAAATAGTTTATTGCCAAAAAATGTTTCAATTAAGAAGATTATAGTGGAAGTGTGGGTTTCACATGTGCTTTGCTCATTAAATAGCGGCACACAAAGTCAGGTTAATGATAAGTCTCTTATTTTACATAAAGATTAATTAGCCTGAATGATGCCTTGATTCAAACAACTTTGAGAAGATGTGTTAGGCCTTATTCACACGTCAGTGTTTTGGTCAGTGATTTCCATCAGTGATTTTGAGCCAAAACCAGGGGCGGCTCTAAACACAGAACAGGTGCAGATTCCTTATGTCTGCGTAGGCTCCAATCCTGGTTTTGGCTCTCAATCACTTATGGAAATCGCTGACCAAAAAACTGACGTGTGAATAAGGCCTTATACAGATCAAGGGTTAGACAAATTTAGGATTGTTGCTGCCCTCCCACATTGTACCCCATCTCCAGTTTTCCAAGATCACCTGAATGATTCAGGGAAAATGTTATATGGACCGATGAGAGAATAGTGGAGATTTTAGCACAAATGTAAAACACTATGTTTGGAGGAAAAAGAACACTGCACACCAACACCAGCTGCCCATCCTGACTGGGATGCATGGTACAGGTAGCATCCTGGTTTGGACTGTTCGTGATCATTGATGGAACAATTCATTCTAAGCTGTATCAAAACATTGTACAGGAGAATAAAATGGCATCACAGTCTATGACCTCAAGCTGAAGAGAAGGTAGATGATGTAACAAGACAATAACCCAAAGCACACAGCTAAATCACCTAAAGAATGAAAAAGAAGATAATTTATAGTTTGGAACAGTCAACTCAGGGCCCTGACCTTAACCCTATCAAGATCCCGTGGCATGACCTTATGAGGGCTGTGCACGCAAAGCATCCCAGATATTTGATAAAATGAAACATATTTGCAGGGAGGAATGGTCCAAAATTCCTCCTCAGTGTTGTGCAAATCATTTTTTGCAACTACATGAAAAGTTTGGTGGAGGTTACACTGCTAAAGGGGGATCTAAACATTATTGGATCCAAAGGTTCACTTACATTTTCTTCCTGCACTGTGAGTGTTTTCCCATTTTGCTCAATTAAATATATAAACGGTACCACTACCAATGATTGCATGTTATTAGTTTAGTTTGATTATTTTTGTGTATAACTATGACTCAGATTACAATCAGACCACATTTTATTAATAAAGAAAAGAAAATAAGTACAATGCAACAGCACTGTGGAACCAACAGCCCCTGAATTTTACGGAGGCACATAACTGGTAGGAAATAGTGTTAGGTTCCCGTCTTACAGAGATCGCCTTGACGTTTGGCTGACGAGCACAAATCATTTTGTACAAAATATATTTGCCAAGAACCTCAAATTTACTAAATGAGTGTAGCATCAGCATAACCATATTTTCTATTACTATGGCACTTTTGTACTTTATTTGGTTTGCAGAGTGCTGTTGCATTGTATTTATTTTCTTTTCTTTGTGTATCTAGCCATAGCAACGTGCACCTGCACACTGGGATGTGCTGGCTGACACCCCTTTTTTTTTACATTTTATTAATAATCAATGCAGAAATCCTGGTAATTCATAAGAGTTGACATAATTTTTCTTGGAAGGGGAGCATTGAAAAATGTGCATGCAGTGAACTTTGTTTAGTGGTGGCTGACACTTGCCGTACCACTGAAACAGGGAAAGCCGTTAAAGGGGTTTTCCAAAATGTTCAATAGATAGTCTATCCTTATGTATGACCTGTGGGATTATGTTCACCAGGGGCCTCAGGATCAACAGGACAATGGGGCCTGTGGAACTTATCCAGGCACAGCGACATCCAGATTAATGTGGCTGTCACTGGTACTGCAGCTTATCCACACTCAACTCTGTTCACTTGAATGGGCTGACTAATCGTATGGATAAACAATTGAGGAGTAATAGTATTCCAGGTGGAGCTGCAGTCCCTTCATTTTACTGGTAATGGTGTTTGGACCCCAATGATAATAGATTGATGGCCAACACAGAGGATAGACCACCAAAAATCTCCATAGCTGTCATGTGTTCTGCCTCTATCAAAGCTATGCCAATGTTCTGTGGTAATGTACTGTAGGATTTTGTCACATATCACATTTTAGCATTTAGCTTCTTAAAAAGAAATCATACCATCATTGCACCAGAAATGTTCATCTCCGTGTGCTCAGGTTTAATGCATTTTTTATGCAATAGCTGGGGCATTATTCAACCGCACTCAACATCCCTGGGTGATCTCAGCTTAATACAGATTTTATAATGAAGTTTGCAAGTATTATTATAGTAATCTCGTTGTCAGATGGAGGGCAAACAGGGAGTTATTGAAACACAGAAGCAAAAATATAAACTTTCCGCAGGAGAGAGAAGCACTGCCATCGTCATTCATTACCGCTTCCTTCATACGAGTTAAACAAGGCGTCTTGCAGAGATTATGGCTGTTTTAATTGTTGTTTGAAAAATCATTGCCATTTTCATCTCTTTTATAATAACGGTGACACAGCAAACTCTAGAGAGAACAGCGTTGACTATAGATTTTGCTGATATATGAAATTGATCTCGCTATTGCTGAGCTTTGAATTACACTGTATGGGGGGTATGTAAGACAGACGGGTAGTACATATCCTCCCACTGTGTTTTTTCAACATTGTTCTACCTTAAATGGCGTAATGCTGTGTTAAAACAGAAATATCATTATAATATCAAGATCCATGCGTGTAACAGAAACCCTGGTAGAGCCCATTAAATCCCATGATATCCAGGGAAGCTTTGCTTATTCACATATCAAGCATACAGGTTTATATGCTGTAGAGAATGGTTTAGGGAACTGGCTAAGTACCACCAATGCTCATCAAATCAGGTAAATCTTGGCAAATGCGAGCTTCCACTGGGCTAGGAAAAATTACTGGCAAATACTTTATCGTCTGCACATATTTATCCAATGTGTGCAATGTGACACTTTAAACCAAGAGCCCAAATAAACATGGAGCTGGCCCTTCAAAGAATTGAAGGTGGTAGGGGTACATACGTAGATGGTAACCATAAAGCTAATACGGGGCAGAGAATACATGGGACAAAGACTACCCATATATCTAAACTTGTGTCTAGTAGAACTCTGCTTTATGTATTCCTCCTGGAAGTGTAGGAATTGTAAGGGATCGCTCTCTCTCAGGGGTCGGCAATGGCATAATTCTCAACAAACAGGGGTTTTCAAGCTCAAACAGTGCTTTATTTGTCACACAGCACATCACACCTCCAAGTTTGGCATCACTCGGCACAATGAAGTCGCAGCTTCACCTCACAAAGTGTTACATCAACACAAAACAACAAGCGTTTGCCCAGCTAGGCATTCACTATACAGAGTTCTCCCTAACTCACCTCTAGTTCAGTGTTCACACTGTGGTATTCGGCTTCGGCCAGACAGCCTCCTAGCTGTGATCAGTGCGACCCACCGGTCCTCCTGGTGGAGGCAGTGAAATACCTTGGGGTCGATATGGTCCAGCAGTCCTCCTGACTCTGACTGTGCGACACCTCTCTACTTCAGGCGTCGCTGGGTCTCCCCAAACTCTGGTTTCCAGAGCCTTGTGGCCCTGGGACCACCCAGAGTTTCTGCAGGCTTCTTTCTCCATTCCCTCTCTCAAGCTTCCTCAGCCTTGTGTGCCCCAGCCCTCCTGGCTTGGACCACACAGGACCTTTCCAGGTCTGTTCCCTGGGGCCTAACTCCTCCTCTCACACACTGAAAATTGTTTAATCCCCAGTTGATTATCGCACCTGGCCTCACCTCAGGCCAGGTGATTGTGGGGAAAACCCAGCAAGTCATACCATACATCTCCTCTAATAGTTTTCCTGCACCATTCTAGGAGACACATATCTTCCCTCTTCATATATGAGGCCTGTCACTGCCTCACAGAATAAATTGACAACGTTTCCATTCCTCTTGTGACTATGGTGTACAGCTACACTGCTTAATACTATGAGCATTGATTGAATTATGTAAGCTTATGCAGAGATGCACTCGTTTGAGATGTGTAATAATTGCACCCAGTAAACTGCTTTATTGCCAGGTCAAATAATAGAGGAATCAAGAGTTCTAACAAAAGATTCCCCAAGTCTTCTCTATTGTATTTTTTTACTGTTCAGGTCATTAGATAAGTTGAGTGAAAACCACAGTGGAATCTGTAAAAGGAGGGATTTCCTTTTATTAGTATCTATACTGTTTAGAGCAGGGGTGCACAACCTTTTCTGGTTGGGGGCCGCATTGTCAGCCTGAACCAATTCCAAGGGCCGAAAATAAAACTTAAAGGGGTATTACCAACTGAAATATTGTATTTATGGCATATTAAACATACAGTATATATCATAATGTCTAGTTACACTTCCAGGACTCCCATCTAATGGGAGAATACATAAAAGATACATGTGAGCAGCCACAAGATATAGACATACATGTCTGTCACCAGATGGTTGGGGGCCGCAAAGAATGGTATCGAGGGCCGCATGTGGCCCCCGGGCCGCAGGTTGTGCACCCCTGGTTTAGAGCTTTCTGAATTTAGTTTGGATTGGCTTTCGTGCAGCCCACATAGTGCAGGCATGGCCAACCTGCGGCTCTCCAGCTGTTGTAAAACTACAACTCCCACCATGCCTTGCTGTAGGCTAATAGCTGTAGGCAGTCTGGGCATGCTGGGAGTTGTAGTTTTGCAACAGCTGGAGAGCCTCAGGTTGGCCACCCCTGACATAGTGAATTGTGCCCAGGAATTAAATAAACTGTGCAAATGTTGAGCTGTAAGCCAGATCCTGGCTCCGGGAGGCGCCAGACATGAACAGGCCACAAGGTGCATTTAGTCGCCGGGAGCTGCCTCAGAGCATAAGGCTCAGTTAATGTAGACGTCTGTGTTTGGATGCTGTGTCTTGTTCTTGCTGTAACTGAGCCTCACACTTTATTAGAAGTCATACAGAGTTCAGATATAGGTATGAGAATATATGATATCTCACACTGCGACATAAGAACAAATCAGTAAGGATGCCCCATCAAGATGAAAATGGAAAAACTTGTAAACGTGTTGGGATGAAGAAGTGTCTGGACAACTCCTGTAAATGCTGTGAGATCATGGTTTGCTCAAACAAGCTTGCACTGTTAATAATAGTCTTCCATTTTTATCAGAACTTGAAACCATATACAGTATACATTTGCAGATTTGTGTGGCATATATTATACTCCACAGCCTTGTCACCTTTTCTTCACCCAGCACAAATAAAGGCAAGACCTCATGGGGTCCTTCAGAAGGCATTTTATGCAGGCAGTATTTAGTAACATAGTAACATAGTAACATAGTTTGTAAGGCCGAAAAAAGACATCTGTCCATCCAGTTCAGCCTGTTTTCCTACAAGTTGATCCAGAGGAAGGCAAAAAAACCCCTGTGAGGTAGAAGCCAATTTTCCTCACTTTAGGGGAAAAAATTCCTTCCCGACTCCAATCAGGCAATCAGAATTACTCCCTGGGTCAACGACCCATCTCTAGTAACTATAACCTGTAATATTATTACCCTCCAGAAATACATCCAGGCCCTTCTTGAACTCTTTTAGTGAACTTACCATCACCACCTCCTCAAACAGAGAGTTCCACAGTCTCACTGCTCTTACCGTAAAGAATCCTCTTCTATGTTTATGTACAAACCTTCTTTCCTCCAGACGCAGAGGATGTCCCCTCGTCACAGTCCTCGGGATAAATAGATGATGGGAGAGATCTCTGTACTGACCCCTGATATATTTATACATAGTTAGCCACTTTTCTGACCAAGCCTCCAGTCTATCCAGATCCTGCTGTAGCAGTGTACTGTCCTCTTATGTGTTAATTACTTTACACAGTTTAGTGTCATCTGCAAAAATTGATATTTTACTATGCAAACCTTCTACAATATCATTAATAAATATATTGAAGAGAATAGAACCCAATACAGACCCCTGTGGTACCCCACTAGTAACAGTGACCCAATCTGAGTATCTACCGTTAATAACCACCCTCTGTTTTCTATCACTGAGCCAGTTACTTACCCACATACAGACATTTTCTCCCAGGCCAAGCATTCTCATTTTGTATACTAACCTTTTATGTGGTACCGTGTCAAACGCTTTGGAGAAGTCCAAATATACGACATCCATTGAGTCGCCGCGGTCAAGTCTAGAACTTACCTCCTCATAGAAACTGATTAAATTGGTTTGACATGACCGATCCCTCATGAAGCCATGCTGATACGGAGTTATTTGCTTATTTTCATTGAGGTACTCCAAGATAGCATCTCTCAGAAAACCTTCAAACAGTTTACCCACAACAGAAGTTAAACTTACCGGCCTATAGTTTCCGGGCTCTGTTTTTGGACCCTTTTGAATATTGGCACCACATTTGCTATGCGCCAATCCTGTGGAACACTCCCTGTCAGTATAGAGTCCTTAAATATCAGAAATAAGGGTCTAGCTATGACATTACTTAATTCTCTTAGGATACGGGGGTGTATGCCATCCGGTCCTGGTGATTTGTCTATTTTAATATTTTTAAGACGTTGCTGTACCTCTTCCTGGGTCAGAGAGGACACTTTTAAAGGGGAATTTACTTTTATACTCTGCATTTCATCTGACAGTTTATTTTCCTCAGTGAATACAGTGGAGAAAAAGTTATTTAGTAGCTTCGCTTTCTCCTCATCGCTCTCTGCAACTCCCCCCTCATTACTCTGTAAGGGGCCAACACCTTCAGGTTTATACTTTTTAGTATTTATATAATTGAAGAACATTTTAGAGTTAGTTTTACTCTCTTTGGCAATTAATCTCTTGGTCTCTAGTTTGGCTGCTTTTATTTGTCTTTTACATATTCTATTTTTTTCCTTATAGTTTTTCAATGCTTCCTCGCTCTCCTCCTGTTTTAGTGATTTAAATGCTTTCTTTTTGTCATTTATTGCTTTCTTTACAGTTCTATTTAAACACATTGTTTTTTTCTTGTTTCTTATCATTTTATTCTCATAAGGTATGTACCTCTCACAATTAGATATTAGGATGCTTTTAAAAATATCCCATTTTGTGGCTGTATTTTTATTTTTGAGGACTTTGTCCCAGTTAGTTAGGCCTATGGACTCTCTTAGTTGGCTAAATTTAGCTTTTTTGAAGTTTGGTATTTTTGTTCCTCCCTGAAGAAACACTCTTTTGAATGACAATTGGAAGGTTATTATGTTATGGTCACTGTTTCCCAGGTGTCCCCCAACCTGCACACCTGTTGTTCTGTCAGGTCTATTGGTTAATACTAAGTCCAGTATGGCCGTCCCTCTAGTGGGGTCCTGAACCAGTTGGGAAAGGTAATTGTCTTTGGTTATTGCCAAGAACCTGTTTCCTTTATGAGATGTACAGGTTTCAGTTTCCCAGTCTATATCTGGGTAGTTGAAGTCCCCCATAATAATGACCTCATTATGATTTGCCGCCTCGTCTATTTCGTTTAGAAGTAGATTTTCTGTGGTCTCTGATATATTGGGTGGTTTATAATAAACCCCTATTAGTATTTTATTATTGTTTTTGGCTCCATTTATTTCTACCCACAGTGACTTCACATGTTCATGTCCCTCACTTATATCTTCCCGGATGTGTGGGCTTTAGGCACGACTTTACATAAAGGCAGACCCCTCCCCCTCTCCGGTTTTGACGATCCTTTCTAAAAAGATTGTAACCCTGTACGTTGACTGCCCAGTCATAGCTATCATCCAGCCATGTCTCAGTTACTCCCACTATGTCATAGTTCTCCTCACACATCACTAATTCCAGTTCACCAGTTTTATTAGCTAGGCTTCTGGCATTAGTGTACATACAATTAAGAGGTTGATGTGTATTTCTTACCCTACACCTTTCCTTCTGATCTGTTCTAGTTCCTCCTTCCATTCCTCCCCCAGTTCTATTACCTTGCCCCAAGTCTCTATCTGCACTATCTTCCCCTCCTATAATGTAGTTACCCTCCCCCCAGTCCCTAGTTTAAACACTCCTCCAGCCTTCTAGCCATCTTCTCCCCCAAAACAGCTGCCCCTTCCCCATTGAGGTGCAGCCCATCCCTACGGTAGAGCCTGTAGCCGACAGAGAAGTCGGCCCAGTTCTCCAAGAACCCAAATCCCTCCTGCCTACACCAGGTCTTGAGCCACTTGTTTACCTCCCTAATCTCCCGCTGCCTTTCTTGTGTGGCTCGTGGTACAGGCAGTATTTCAGAAAACACTACCTTGGAGGTCCTTGCCCTAAGCTTATGCCCTAAATCCCTAAAACCATTTTTAAAGACGCTCCCCCTACCTCTAACTTTGTCATTGGTACCGATATGGACCATGACTGCTGGATCTTCTCCAGCCCCTCCCAGTAATCTGTCAACCCGATCCGCGATGTGCCGAACTCGAGCGCCTGGAAGGCAGCACACCATCCGACGATCCCGGTCTTTGTGACAAATTGCCCTCTCTGTACCCCTAATAATTGAGTCGCCCACTACCAGCACCTGTCTAGCCTGCCCTGCTCTCCTGGCCCCCTGCTTACTGGAGCTGACATTCCCCTGACTGGCAGAGGAAGTGTCCGCCTTCAGCAGTGCTATCCCTGAAGTAACATCCCCCTCATCTGCCAAACTTGCAAACTTGTTGGGGTGTGTCAGATCGGGGCTAGCCTCCCTGGCACTTTTCCCTCTACCCCGCTTTCTAACTGTTACCCAGCTAGCTACCTCACTTTCCTGAGCCTCCGCACTACCACCCTCCCCCACATCTTACCCATAGAGTGCTTTCTCACTGAGCAGCAAACTCTTTTCCAAATTGTCAGTGCTTCTCAGCGTTGAAATTCGCCCGCTTAGATACACGATGTGTGATTCCAAGCGGACAATTTGCTCACATTTTGAACAAATATATGCACCCTTAAACGGCTGTTCCAGGACTGCATACATCAGACAAGATGTGCACTGGACTGCGCTGTCAATGATGGAAGCCATGCTAATGGGGATTACACAAGCAAAAGCGAAAAAATACAATACAATAATATGGAAAGACTTACTGTTCCCGAATCTGAAGTCACGTAATCTAAAGTCACACACTTAATTCAACCACACACTTAAAAGTCAAACACGCGAACACTCAAACACGCGTATTATCTCTGCTTTTATAAGTGGGAAACGCAAACCAGTCTGTTTTTTTTCCTCTGGATTCCGTGGTGCCGATTCCGTGCTGCTTAGGCTACTTTCACACTTGCGTTGTTAATTCCAATATTGAGATCAAGGCAGAGGATCTCAATACCGGAATTAAACGGATCAATTTTGATTTTGAACATCAGGATGCATCCATTCCGTTAGGATGCGGTTGTGTGAAATAAAAAAAGAATAAAATGATCTGTCACTAAATACATTGAAAATCAATGGGTGACGGATCCTAAAAAAAACAGATCTATCACCATTGACTTACATTGTTTTCAATGACTGATCCATTTTCTTCCCGTTTTTATGACATAATCAAATGTAATCTAAATTTCCAGTACACTTTCCAATAAAATCCTCATGAGTTTTAAGGTCTCTGTGTGCTGTCAGTGAATGTAAACCTTCATCATTTCCTTAAAATTTGTCCTGGTCACAGGATACTCGCATACTGTAGGTGCAAGGTTAAAGGGGTTGTCTGGTATTGGAGCCTATTCTGCAAAGATAAGAAGCACCCAGAAGCAGAGCAGTGGTGGGACTGTGGACAGGTGAGTGGGTTTGTTTATGTTCAGGAGCACATGAGAGGACTCCAGGGGTTGTCACCTTCAAGGCTGGACAAAACTCCAAAACTCCTATGGACACTGTAGATCTGCTCTGCACTTCTTGGTGCCTCTCAACACGCAGGAAATGGCCACTCGGCCACTGGTCACAAAGATAATATTTACATCATACAAAATATAATAAATATATAAAACTAATGGAACATATAATTACAAAAATAATGAGAATATAGAAAAAAGTCAACTCAGATAAAATCCAAAATTACATGCTGCAAGTATGTCATAAATCAATGTATTTTATGCATGTTTTATTTATCAAACCAATACATAAGTACAAATCAACTCTAAGTGTCTTATGAATATTGGCAGGAAAACAGAAGTCAAGGGCATGTGATTATTATTGGGGATTTCTACAATGACGGTGCAATCCATAATCAATAATGTTCATTCTTTATAGATTTCCCTTCTAGCTGGAAAAAAAAGTTGAAGATCTTATTGCAGTGAAATCCTTCAGTTTGATTGTGAGTCATAAAAAAGACGAGTGAAGAACCTATTAAACATCAGAATGTGGGTCTCCTGAGGAGCTGGTTCATACCAGTGCATCTTTCAGGACAAGGGGGTCTGGGGTTCATTTGCTGCCTTGCCTTTCTAAATCCTGTACAAAAAAAGTAAGAATTTTAGCTGGTTTGCTTATTAACTGGTGTTCTCTCAAAAGATGAGAGGATCATTCTAGGCAACTTTTATCTACCCTCAGTACCAGTATAAAACATGGCTTATGGTAGGTGTTTCATGTAATGGATAAATGACCTTTGTTTTATCAGTTACATGGTTATGTCTAGCCATATTTTGTCTTTGTATCCAAGTCTATGTATTTATTCTTCATATTCATTTTAGAATTGCATTACTAGGGGCACTGGGGGTGTTCATATGATTCAAGAGTTATTCTGATTATATCAAATTATTACTATCCACAGGATGGTGGATAACTACTAGGTTGGTGGGTGTTCTAACCCACTGGCATCTCAACCAATCACGAGAACAGGGGCCCTAGAGATGGCATACCCCCACCCCGAAATGAATGGAACAGCTGGTTAAGCATGTGGCATGCCACTCTATTCATTCTCTATGTGACCATAGATAGCAGAGAACAGTCCCATAGAGTGAATAGAGCGGCATGGCTTATGTTTGACCATCTGCTCCATTCATTTTGGGGTACAGGGCCCCCATTCTCCTGATCGGTGGAGTTCCAACAGTTGGATACCCAGTGATCTAATAGTTATCCCTATCCTGTGAATAGGGAATAACTTTATATCATTGGAATACTCCTTCAATACATGTAATGAATGCCAAAACCATGGTGTTCTTTATTTCTCTGTTCATAATTACTCTTTATTGAGATATGATCTAATGTCCTACTGTAATTAGCAGTGTAATGTATCAATAGTTTTACCCCAATCAGTAAAAAACAGTACAGAAATACCTACCATGGTAGTGTTTACATTGATTTGCATTTTGAAACTTAGTATATCACTTAGATAATTTAACAGTTCATGACTTTGGGGCATCCAACCCACTGGGAGATATTGATACATACTTGATACATGAGTCCATGGTTAATATTAGTTGGTATACTACATGATTACCCTTTTGCCACAACATATATTGTTCCATCATTTGAATTGTATGATGTCCATGATTTGATGTTATTCTCAGGTTTATTCAAAGTTATAATTTTTTATAAATTTGGATTTCATTCTATGTATTTAATGGGGGTTGCCTCTATTCCTTTCATTCAATTGTTTTTGTAGGTAGGTGTAGCATATTTAGGTATACCCTAGTTAAGTGGTGGCATGATGGCATGAGTGCCAGAGGCGGCATGATGGCATGAGTGCCAGAGGCGGCACTCAAAGCACTTTCTGTGGACACCTGCACCCTGGAAAAAGTCTATGGTGTACCAATATGGCTTAGACATTTCCTGCCATTCATCAGCGAAAGACATGCTATGAATGGCATAGGCAACGCACTGGCAGGCTATTATAGCTAAACGATAAAGTACATGGAAGATACGCTATATTGGAGTGTAGTATTCAGGTTAAATTGTTGGCAGTTCACAATAAATAAATGGGTTTTGGGTTCCAGTTTGGACACTCGGTCTCTAAAAGGTTGGCCATCACTGTCTTAGTTACTACAGTATGTTTGAGGCATTTGTTGATGTTCAGAAATATCATATGACCCCATTTCTCATATAACATGTACTAAGGGGCACATTTATTAAGACCAACGCTTTAGACACAGTTCTTAATAAAGGCCCATAGCTGGCAGTGGTTCTTCTGAAGTTATGAAGAGGTACAGGCCTCTCCATAACTTTGGCGCATTTAGCACCTGTTCTAAATGTAAGCCAGTTTCCGAGCTGTCTTACATTTAGACCATTTTCTACGCCTAAAACAGGCGTAGAAAATGGTAAATGAGACAGGCCTGTCAGCCCGTCCCCTTCCCCACGCACTCCGCACACCCACAATTATAGACCTGCCGTGAGTGGGGGAAAGTCACAGATAGTGGCACAACTAACCGTTGCACCGCCATCTCATGGGGTTTTTTTGCCTTCCACTGGATCAATTTGCAGGATAATAGGCTGAACTGGATAAACAGATGTCTTTTTTCAGCCTAACAAACTATGTTACAGCTGAGGAATCCAGGGTATACAGGCATGTCATGATTATATCCAAGAAGATGACATCATGGCTGCAGTAATGGGAGATCATAGTGGCGGATACGACAGTTCCTGCCTGCTTGAGCCTGTTTTTGATCATTCAGGAGCTAGCCGTATATATAGCTAGTGTTGAATTCAATTAGAGCTTCATAAATTTGTATGCAATGAGTGTCCCCTAGAGGTGGCTGCAAGCAAACAATAAGACTTTATAAGAGGAAGTTCAGTGCCAGGCCTCTTCTTGCAGCGAGTCCCTAGGGAGCCGAAGCAAAGGATGGGCGTGGTAGTGGCTCTGATGATGATGTGTCACGATGTACTCCCATCTTTCCCTGGGGTCAGTGCAGTGAAGGAGGAGCATCCTGTGTTGCCTCGGGCACACCATTTAACTGTGCTTCACTGTGTGAACAATAGGAGTTGTAGTACATCCAGCAGTTATCTATTTATAGTGCCAGTTCCTCCCTCATGCCCAAGCATGAGCTAGCTTTGTTGCAGCATTGGCCCTCTAGTTACTCCTTATCTTGCTAAAATCTCTGTTATTGGGATCTCTGGCTAGCTAATGCAATTTGGCAACAGTGGCTGTTGATATTCACTTGTCTGGGGTGCATAGGGTGTATTAACTTGTTTCCTCTATGCAGCAACAGCTTTCAGATTTTCCTCTCTTTCATCTCCTGGAGCTCGAGAAGATGATGAAGGCTCCATGAGCTGCAGCTGGAATCTGGAAAGAAAAGCACATGGAGACTGCTGCCTACCTCCTTCTCTACAGCTAGACTACTAGAATCTTCTGGACCTAGGGTGTGGAGTCAGAACACATCCTATGCTCCAGAGATCGCTAGTTAAATCTGACCATTTCTGACTCATGTTTAGACATACTGGATGTAAGTTCCTTTACATTAGCATTAAAAAAAAATTACATAACATTGCAATACAAACCAAACATCACAGATAGAGGTCTGGGGTACTGCACTCTAACTATGGGCCACATGACAGATTATGTATACTGAATGTGTGCAAAGTCCTTGATGTGGGAAAAGAAAATGTGGATTAAAGGGATTTTCCAGGCTACAGATATTAATGCTACAGCCTCAGGATGGATCATAGGTCATCAATATCAGAGGTCATCAATACCCTCTGGATGGATCAACAGGTAATCAATATCAGATTGTCAGAGGTCCAGAACTCAAGCGAATGCCTGATTTTCATTTTTTACATCAATCATGGCATGTTTCATGTTTCATGTTTCATGTTCATGTTGTTTTTAAATATATAGATTGAACCCCGGGCATACGCATACTACAGATTAAGAACTTAGGATCTCTGTTAAGGCCCTTTTAGACGGGCCGATTATTCTCCCTGCCCGAGCGCCGATCAGCGATATCGGCGCTCGGGCAGGGAGCCTTTACACGGCCCGACGAATCGAGCGCCGGGCCGCACGAGTGATCGCTGTATCGTTCGTGCGGCCGGGAAGCTCCATACTGTCAGGCGCACATCGCCTGTTTACACAGGGCGATGTGCGCCCGACAGATTGGATCTTTTGGTTTCTACAAAAGATCCAATTGCTCGTTTTGCTCGTTCGTCGGCTGATTGGGGCCACTTTTACACGGGCCGATTATCGGCACTAGCGTTCCTAGGAACGATTTTTCGGCCGATAATCGGCCAGTGTAAAAGGACCATAACTCTCAGTTTGGGTCTCTGGCAAGAAAAAATTCCAGGTTACTTTGTAAGATCCAAGCCTGCTGATTAACTCTGGATGTACTGTAGATCCAAAACACCTTGAGGTGCAAGAGAATATAATGTAGTCTATTGTTCCCCAACTGTTGCTCTCCGGGGGTTGTGAAACTTTAACTCGCCTCAGCTGGAGGGCCATGGGTTGAAGATCACTGCCACAGGCACAATAGTTCTGATTCAACCATGGGTTAAGAACACCATTGAACAGATGAGCATTATCTTCTTATTTGTCTAGTTCAGGAGAAGACTATGATGAGAAGACAATGGTGGTCTATTAGTAGGCGATGAACTCTCTATTAACTAATGTTTCAGCATTAATACAGGAGTGCAAGGAGCCAAAAGGCCCTTTTACACGAGCCGATTATCGTTCAAATAATCGTTCAAACGTTCGAATTTGCACGATTATTGTTGTGTATAAACACGGGTAACGATTTAACGACGAACGAGATTTCGTTCGCTTCTTGTTGATCGCATCTTTTGTCCTGCCAATAAATTAATCGTTCATCGTTCGAAAATCTTCCAGTTTAAACGAAAATCGTTTAGTCGTTGGCAGATGGTAATGGTAATGCTTATGGCAAGGAGCAAGGAACGATCGTAATAACGATTATAAAACGACCGAAAGTACGAAGATTGTGAACGACTTCTCTTTCAGTGTAAACGGTATTTACATTGCATCGTTCGATCGTTCATCTACGATCGCTAATACGATTTATCTTTCCGTGTAAAAGGACCTAAAGTTTAACAGAGCTGAGCAAGGAGAGCCACCAGTAGCAGCCGTGAATTGTTAGGACCCAGCTGTCTTGAACATCGTTCTTAGGAACAGACAAATTGCTAACTTGTTACAAGGGTTTTCTTTCTTATTTCATAAATGCAAATTAAAAAATGCTTATCTGCTCCATAAAGACTTGGCGTGTTTAAATAACTATTATCCCTTAAATATATTCTAGTGATGTAGGGAATCATTATTCTAACAGATAGAATAGGCATTAAATCCACAGGGGAGTCATTAAAAGATGGCTATTTCTCTCTGTTTGACCGAAGCCGCCAATGTAATGTATTTATTCAGGATTTAGCAAATGGAATTCAATTAGACCTAAAATGGTGTTAAATTGAGTAATTCCTATTGTACTATGTCTGACAGACAGGAGTGGCATGGCCTGAAAAATTATAAGGAGTTATTAATAAGGAAGGCATCCCACAATCCTTAGCTCATACCGTATTGTGATACTAAAGCTTTGTAAGTCCATCTTAAAGACACACCATTCCTTTTCTTCTAAGTCTCTAAACTTTCCCAACTATGCTTCTACCAGCTTTTTTAAGGGAAAAATCTTAAAAAATCCTAAAAGGTATTGTTTTTGCAGTTAAAGGGATTATTCCATCTAGTTGTACTGAATCCCTAATTCGGAAACGGCATAGCTTGCTGCGCAACGCTGTTTCCGTAGCTCTCATGCAGTGCTCCGGCCCACTTCATTGTTTCCCAAGCAACTGGTGGTTGGAGCTTAATCCCATCTTGCCTTAACCCCTTCGCGACCAGCGCCGTACATGTACGGCGCTGGGGCGATGCGGGCACATGGCGCCCGCTCGCGGGTGCGGCGGGCGTCATGGCCGGCAAGTCTCTGCTGTTTCTAACAGCAGAGACTTGCCGCTACCTACCACATCGGCGGCGTCTTCCGGATTGACTAGATGCCGTGATCACACGTGATCACGGCATCTAGTTGCGGCTAAACCCGGAAGCGTTCGCTTCCGGGTGGTGTACAGACACCCCGTATGACCAATCGGGGTGTCTGTACACCATATGAAAACTGTAATCCTCGCTGGTGAGGATTACAGTTTTCAAAGTGCAATTCTTATTCTGGCCACTAGATGGCAGGCCAGGATAAGAAATGAGCAATTGATGGTTTTCTGAGCCTATAAAACCCAGAATTGCTCATAAAGAAAAAAAAAAAAAGCCACAATTTATAAGCCCATATTTGAGCTTTCTAATAGTAAAAAAAAAATTAAAAAAAAATGTTAAAAAATATATAAAAAATAAAAAAGATGTAAAAGTTCAAATCACCCCCCTTTCCGTATAAGTAAAAAATAAATACCTAAATAACAATAAATATAGACATCATGGGTATCACCGTGACCGAAAACGCCTGTACTTTTAAAATATAAAAAAAAAAATTCCAATACGGCGAATTGTGTGGCGGAAAATGCACATCGAACGCTGTAAATAAGAAACCCGTAGAACTGTAGCGGAATAGCGTTTTCTTTGCAATTTCACCCGGTTTGGAATTTTTTTCCCGCTTCCCACTACACTGTATGCAATATTAAATGGTGGCGTTGGAAAGTACAACTTGTCCCGCAAAAAACAAGCCCTCATACAGCTATGTGAACAGAAAAATAAAAGAGTTATGGCTGTTTGAAGGCAGGGAGCGCAAAACGAAAATGCAGAACCGAAAAAAGCTCCGGTCGTGAAAGGGTTAAGGTCCCTTTAACACGGGGCAATTTACAAGCAGATTGTTGGGAAGGAAGTGTTCCTTCCTGCCAATCTGCTGATCGCTAGCAGAGGAGACCAGTGCATTTACATGCACCGATCTCCTCCAGAGTATGGGGAGGAGCGATTGCTAATGCCATCGCCCTTCCCCATACAGACTTGTTGTTTCCACAGCAGATCTGCCCCTGAAAAAAAAAGGATTTTTTTGTGCTGCACAAAAGAATCCAATTACCTGATGAACGAGCGTTTCGTTTGCTCAACGGGTAATTGGCGGTGCATTTACACCACCAGATCATCGCTATTACGCATTTGTATAACCTCTCATTAGCGATGATATGTTCAATTCTCAGCCCAAGTAAGAAGCCCTTTATTAATAAGGTTTGGCTGCTGTGGGTAATGCTTTTTTCTTAAAAG
Organism: Rhinella marina; assembly: GCA_900303285.1. Classification (NCBI taxonomy): domain Eukaryota; kingdom Metazoa; phylum Chordata; class Amphibia; order Anura; family Bufonidae; genus Rhinella; species Rhinella marina. The sequence goes on along the minus strand of ONZH01026113.1, from coordinate 231,819 downwards.
GTCCCCCCTAACTGTTGGCAGATCACAGCTTGTCCAAATGCTGCAGTCTCCAGCTATCAGTTTTAATTTTAAGGAGGAAATGTAGGAAGTGTGTTTTTCCTGCACCCCCACAGCAGAAATACAGAATTAAAGAGCTCTGCTCTGGTTAATAGATGAGAGCCCTGCACAGAGGAGATCCTATTGAGGCTGCCATACACAGTAGATCAATTGGAACTACAGTATGAATGTTGAGATCTCTGGATCTATGTGAGATACAGGGATGGTTCTACCTTTGTTAGAGATTCTTGTATACTACAGTATATGCAGTGGCTCAGAGGACCACTGAAAGGGCTTAACATTTGCAATTTGGGTTAATGTATTGTCTGTGCTTTACTCTTATTCCAAGAGCTGAAAACGGTAGCATTATTTTTTTTATTGTGCCCTACTCAGAAGGACCTGAAGTAGCTGGGAAGTGTAGCTCGAACAGCCAGAGAGTGAGGGGCTACATGTTGCCTGTGCAGTGTGTGACCTACTCCAAATAGTCTATATCATTGCATGCTAAGGAAAAGCTACCATCCTCAGAGAAGGGAAGAACAGAATATACAGCCTGCTGAGGGCCCATTTGAAGGACTGGTGCAAAGGATAGACACTAAGTGTAATTGTTTTTATACAGCAATAGGCCTTACTGGTTAGTGGAAAGGGTACATCGCCTCAGGCTCCCACCACTTTTTTTTTTACCACAGATTAGCTACCTGTTGAAGGATCTACACCCCACTGTGGGAACTGTAGTACATATTGTGAATTGTTTGGAGTTAACAGAGAGTCAGCTATCTCACAGTTTGCTATCACTTATTCAGCCTTGGAAATATTGTGAACATCACTCCGCCAGTATCTTTGTTTCTGAACTTCCTAAACTATGTCTGTAAAGAACACTGGATTTATTACCCCTACACCGGCCCGATTAGTGCCTTGCACACCATTGCACCGCTGCAACTATCCAGCGCTGCTCCTACCGTCCTGCCTTGTACCCTGCTAACTGTTCGCCATCAAGGGCACCCCAACTACCACCAGACTGGAGTCCTCAAAAGGCCCAGGGTTTGTCCTGAGAAAAGATATGGTGCACCCTCAATTCACTGCATGGTCCCAGTGAGCTATTATGAACCACTACTACTCCTATCTGTGCCACAACTACCATTTCCTCCTCACAACTAGAGATGAGCGAATCTATTCGCCGCTTCGTAGATTCGTATCGAATCTTGGAAATTTTCTTCGCCGCCCAGGAGGAGATCCACAACAACACCTTCCATAAGGCAGAACCCGATTGTGCCACCATCGGTGACGGCCCATGCGCAGACCCTCTGGGACTATAAAAACGCTGTGGAGGACTGGGTCATCCAGGTACTGGACCATCCTAGGCCGGGAGATCCTGCATTGGAACGCCGAAAGGGAACGGTCCTGTGGTTTTCCGTTGAGAGAGGGTCTGGCTTCCTGGCGGACGACGAGGACGGAAAGGAGTATTTTGTGGGCCGCAGGTCGGTGAAATGGCCGTACCTGCCACAACCTCATCACAGCCTGTACGTGGGGGATCAGGTGGAGTACACCCCCATGGCATCCCTGAAAGGCCTCTTTGCGACCGGGGTTACCCTCCTTTCTAAGCCCCTGGTACCTACAACAGAACCTGAAGTGTGGCCGGAAGACCCACCAGGTCCAGGACACTTACGCTGCTTTCAGGAGTCCCCAGATGGCGTCCTCCGGTTCAGGGAAAAGCCACAGCCGGAGCCTCTGATTCCTGGACTGCCAGCACCACAGTCCTATCAGCTGGGTCAGCTGACAACTTCATCGTTTACCTTCCAATCCACGGTCATCCACCAATAGCAGCTGCCGTGGAAGATGAAGCCAGAACCGCTGCAGCCGGAAGTCCTTACTCCTGCTGTCCTGGCAGGAGGATCCGGAAAAGAGCAAATGGCTGCAGCACTCACCAGCGTGACCACCAGTCCGACTTCCGGAAAAAGAGGGCACTGGAGTTCTACTATGGCAGCGAGCTTGGCCTACAGGAGGCAGGAGCATCCTCTGATGTTGTTTAGCAGCAGTTCCAGCGAGGAGGACTTCAGGTCCCTCATCTGAGGATTTAAAGGACACCTCAGGAGGACCTATGGGAGCCACACCATGGACTGCACCTGACGGGTGAGAGCTAGTTGGCACTTTTTTTGTTTGTTTGTTTGTATTGCCCCCGTTTGACTCTCACCCAGATGGACATGGCTGTCAGGATTCCCCCCCCATCCTGCAGAAAAGTCCCAGTTGCCCCTAAGCGTGCCTATTTTTCTTTTTCCCCCCTTCTCAGGTTATTTGGGAGCCCCCTTTGCAAAAAGGGTTCTCTATTTGCTGCTATTTCCTATTATCCATGTGGATTACACGTTACCTGTTTGGATTACAATATTACCTCACGTGGATTACAATTGAATTTTGGAGTTTGTGTTTCAGACAGTGTTTTATCATGCTAAGGAGCCACGAGGAGAGACTCAAACATATATCTGAGCCTTTTATGCTTGCAAATGTGAAATTGGTGGCACTAAAATGTTTGCATACTTATGTCTTTGCTCTATTTTAGCTACACTGTTTTTACTGGTTCAGCACTTTAGCCCATTGTGTGTATTCTTTTTGAGGTACTGCAATGTATGTGTCCTATTATGCACTTGTTGTACAGTGTTTTTAGTAAATTATGCACTTAGCTGGATAGCTAGCAGTGAGCACCTTACTTTTCTACCTCATATGGACTGCCTCTAAAGACTGTACGCCGCGGCCTAGCCTAGTGTGTATGACGCATTCGCGCGGCAATAGTACACTAAGGATTTGTACGCACTTTTGTACGCTAATCTTTACGTATTGCGTACTTTTAACTACGCTGACTGTACGTTCGTAATTTGTGCAGAAATGTTTGCAAAAAACAACGATTGTTTTTTTTAACGTAGATTCGACCGAATGAATTCGTCAGAAATTCGGCGAATCGAATTTGGATGATTCGCTCACAACATTCCCCAGCAGGTCGATGTCTGATTTTAATTTTTTACATTAATCATGAAATAACCCCTTTAAGTGTGCGTCCATTAGGCTTGTACTCACCCTGGAATTTGTAGCAGAAATCTGAGGTTGACTGTCAGATTTCTACTATAGATTTGGAGCTTGTCATGCTTCAAATCTGACCATGGAATAGCTCAACATTAATGGCAATGTGTATTCCTGATGGAAACAACGGGATTTAGATTTGCCATGTTTTTCGTGCAGATTTTAATGCAGAATACACACTGAAATCTGAGTGAAATTTGAGCCGTGTGAACATACCCTTAGAAATTTCTACTAGGGTAATTAAAAATACCTTGTGACACATATTATGAACTGATTATGGAATAGTACAGAACTGTCCCTGGCATTTTTTACTGTATTGTTTATTAGGTGCCAGTGACATAAAAAACATAATATTGGGAAAGTAAACTCTGTACTGGTTACATTTTGTGAATAGTAACATAGTAACATAGTTTATAAGGCCGAAAAAAGACATCTGTCCATCCAGTTCAGCCTGTTTTCCTACAAGTTGATCCAGAGGAAGGCAAAAAAAAACCCTGTGAGGTAGAAGCCAATTTTCCCCACTTTAGGGAAAAAATTCCTTCCCGACTCCAATAAGGCAATCAGAATTACTCCTTGGATCAACGACCCATCTCTAGTAACTATAACCTATAATATTATTACACTCCAGAAATACATCCAGGCCCCTCTTGAACTCTTTTAGTGAACTTACAATCACCACCTCCTCAGGCAGAGAGTTCCATAGTCTCACTGCTCTTACCGTAAAGAATCCTCTTCTATGTTTGTGTACAAACCTTCTTTCCTCCAGTCGCAGAGGATGTCCCCTCGTCACAGTAACAGTCCTGGGGATAAATAGATGATGGGAGAGATCTCTGTACTGACCTCTGATATATTTATACATGGTTATTAGATCTCCCCTCAGTCGTCTTTTTTCTAAAGTGAATAACCCTAATTTTGATAATCTTTCTGGGTACTGTAGTCCACCCATTCCAGTTATTACTTTATTAATTTAGTTGAATAGAAAGTGTTTTATGTACTACTCATGTTAAATAGGAAATATCTGAGATTTACAATATTTGTCAAACTTGACATAATGAAAACCATAACAACACCACTGCTTTCATCTTTGACCTCAATGAGTAGTGATGATCATAAATCACATAGAGCTCTGGGCCTCATATTTTATGTTTATAGAAATTGTTACTGCGATTCAATTATCCTGGTTTCCTCTGTTCCCTAAACCCTTAATCTGCCTTCCCCGTGTCCTATGTTATCCTTTTATTTCTATAGAGTAGATACAATTAAGCTGTTGTATGTGTGCATGGGTAATGACATAATAGCTGATGACTATATAACTTGTATTCTTCATCATTCAATAGTTTTTCCCTCTGAAGGCAAGACATGCAATGGTCAGTTTTCCCTGAGACTAGCTGCTGTCTCCCATACACAGCAGAGAGAAGGAGAGATCCTACTCCCCTATATGTTACTCACAGAATCTGAAGCAGCAGCATGGAGGACATTATACAGCAGTAATGAGCAGTGTATCTATAAAACCATCACTGGGGTGAGGTAGTAGAACATTTACCAGCAGCATCACCTCTGTCTTTGAGTCTCTCTCTCTCTGTGCAAGAATTCTGCATCTCCCTCTCCATAGACTTTGTTTCCTCATAGACTTCTTTTGGGCATCAGCCATGCAATGATCAATTAGAGAAGCTGAAAGTCCCTCTTCATCAGTGCGCCACCAAAGACAAATTTTACTAGTTAAGTGAATGATCAGTGTAGGAGATTGGGTAGAGAAGGAGAGTAGCCTGATAAGTGGAAAAATATATATTATTTAAACTTGTATCATTAATTTGTGGAAGAATTGAAACAATGCTTACTGTTAAAGGAAACATTAATTATTAATATTCTGGATTAATATTTATAATTATATCAATAAATATGAATATTATTATTATTAATATCAATACTAAATATTAATAATCAATATTGTCTCCTGGCTTGCTCACCAATGTTAAAGGAAATATTAATTATTAATAATTTCAATTAATATTAATAATTTATATTAATGAATAAGCATAAACCAACTATTGTTGGCTCCGCCTATTTCCTTTATTCTACCTGTTGCTGTATTTTCCCCAATCTACATGTACTGTACTGCGGCGGTGACAAAAGACTATACACTGTATTCTGATAATAAAATATTTATTAAAACAATAACACATCTACAGTCTATTATTTCTACTATATCTATATATATATATATAAACATGGTCTGAAATGGCAGAAAATTGCTCAGACCCCATATGCTGTTGCGCATATCAAACCGGGGGAGCAATTCCTGCACATGTGGTCCGTTGCTAACAGCAATCCCCAGCAAAAATGCATACAATGGAGGATGCCTGCAGCGGACCACATGTACCACAAAACCATCCTACACAAGGTAACAAATTGTGTGGATGTGGCGAACTATATAATCAAACAATCACTAGTAAAGGTGCACTGCGGCGGTAATGCAATTGACAATATATGGCTAAACCCTCACACTGATGTTAAAATGAAACTTTCGACAATATATTCTTATATCAAGAACATACCGGAGCCCGAGCACCGCGTCAAGGTATCTCAGAGTGGCTCGGGACCTAACGCTAACCTACCTTGCCGTATGGGCAATTGCGGAATTAGCATATAGGCCGACACACAGCAACCTACTCCTAGTTACCTCCAGCGTGAAATCATACATACAATGGGAGGAGGGAGGAGACTATGAGCCCCACCTACCAATGACTCATGTGACTCATGCTACACAGGTGCACCAAAATATTACCATAAGATGTAAGTAATGGTACATTCAGACCTGGAGTTGCCACACCTCCAGGTATAAATGTTCAAATACAATCACAGAAAAAAACGTGGTCTAAAATGGCAGAAAATTGCTCAGACCCCATATGCTGTTGCACATATCAAACCGGGGGAGCAATTCCTGCACATGTGGTCCGTTGCTAACAGCAATCTCCAGCAAAAATGCATACAATGGAGGATGCCTGCAGTGGACCACATGTACCACAAAACCATCCTACACAAGGTAACAAATTCCCTCAACACTAATTAAATGTAGTATATGTACCGATAGAGACTCATGCAACAAGGCATATCTCTCTACACCTCCAAAGACACAGGTAGGTCACAGACCCACGTGTCAATGGGAAACAACTATAGGATGCAAATGTGTGTACACCCATATTGTAACTCACAGCGGTACGTTGGGTGAGCTTCCCTGAGTATAGGCTGTCAGACATTTGCACCTAGAGTGTCTATGGGTACAGAATCGACAAACATACAAATAAAAAGTAACACTTTCGGGGTCATAGGACCAAATTAGAGTCAAGTCCTTGACCCCTGACTTCATCAGTATATGACTTTCTGACTGGCCTTGTTGTAGTCACTTGGCCAGTCCTTTCATCCGTTTGTCGATGACAGTTCAATGACAGTCCAAGCTATGACCACCCGGATACTAATGACGATCACTGGGTGGATGGGCAGGTTGAAGAGCAAAGTCCCTTTGAGATGGTATCCAAAACAACCAGGACACAGCAGAGTCTTTTTCCATGTCACCTCTAAGAGAGTCGGATTCTCTCTGATACTCTTTCTCACTGCTCTCAGGGGTATCTGGTCAGATATCCACCATCTTATCTGGGTGTAGTTGGGGTTATTTTCTCCTGCACCATTGTATCCATACCTAGGACGAAAGACAATACCATACGCTCCTGGGGGAGTTCTCCCCTCGTGGTGCAATTAATTGCATGCCGTCACCAGCACCAATACCCTTGACCCAAGAGTAGAGAAAGGTATTGGGCTGACCTTCATCTAACAGGACCCCTCGTTATCCCAAAACTGGTGTCTGAGCACCCAACCATCAGAGGATCGCATCCTCTGCTTCCACATCCATCTGTACCAACAGATAAAGATGGCCATTCTAATATGTTAGGATATCCGAGGAGAGCTGTGGCTGAAGCACCATCTTGTTCTTGATGGCACTGTATCCCTGTCTTACTCATGTGTACTCAGGCTGCTTTTCCCCCTTTTAACCTGTCTTGTGAAGGCCAGTAGAATTCATGGCATAGGTCATGCCTTGACTCTTCGGGACTCCACAACACAAAAATACAGGCCACACTCTGCTGTCAATCACTCTGCGTCCAATCTCAATCAGAGCTGTGTTACCCGTCCAGACCAGAAAGTAAGTCCGCAACCCACTACCTACCCTGATCCACAGTATAACACAGCCCTACCAAAAACCTTGAACAAAACTGCGCTACCTGTCAGGATCTGATGGATTGGCTGCACAACATAACATTACACTGCACCGTGTACCAATGTTCTCTGTCTGCAAACCAACACCTTCCTCAGTCCACAGTATAACACAGTTCTACCCAAAGGAGACACAAGAATAAATCAAAAACAGCTATGCCTGGACTCACAGTGGGGAAAGCAAACTACAAAAATCAGTGGGGCGAAACACATTCGTAAACAAGGACTACCTCCATCAACATAAAAAACATACAAACAGATAACAAAAACACATGACATGGACATACACGGGGAACAAATGGTGTAACAAATAGTACAGGGGTGTCAAAAATTATTTTCTAGCCTAGATTGGCCATTTTGACCGCTCAGCACCTGATGAGGTGTATGCCGCTGAGAGGTAACTCCTTTATGGCCAAGTTGGCATGCACAATTTGTTAAGGAGTTTTACTACTTGACACATTGCAATTACTTGCACAAGGGCAATTCCTTGCAAGGTGTCCTTTGTTCCCACACCTGAAACACCTGACTTTGCTTCCTGTCCTATGTGTTTTGTACTTACCTGCTTTGCAGTGTTTCTCTATATGACCTAAGCCAGCACATGCAAAATCATCACGCCAGTAGAGGCAGCCTGTTCTTTGAAGGCCTTGATCTCAGCATACGCCTGAGTCAACTGAGCCTCAATTTCCTCTTTCTGCCTCTGCAGCTCTACTAACTGTAATTCCAATCTAGCCATCTGCATGTCTCGGTCAACAGTAGATTGTACATTATCTGCCAGCTGTGCCGCAATGCCGAAACCTGCTTCAAATTATTGGCACAGCACTGGCAATAAATGTTTGGAGGAATTGTCTCCGTTGACCAAGAGACCAGTGCAATATGTTCTGGCTTCCAAATGCTATCCTCAAATGTATGTACAAGTTTGGCTAGCATGTAAAGCCATTTGGTTGCCTTATTCATTACCGTCCATTTGTTAATACAGAGCTTGTCATGACTACAAGCCTGTGTCAACAAATCAGACCACAGCATTTCTGCATGTGGTATGTTTTGCTAAGTGCTGTAGTGTTGAGAAGTCCATACTCACTTTTTTTGGAGATGCCATCTTCTCTGGTGCTGTCTTTTCCTGTCCTTCGTTTGCTGCTTCGAGGAGGTCCACTAGTACCTGGAACGCCTTCTCCTGACCAGCCGGACTTTTTCTGATCAGCACCAATGGCGATAGTTCTCTCACAGCGACGGTATGCAACGACTTCTTCGATGGACGCTTGCACATGTTCAGGCAGTGCTTAAGGCAACAGAAAATCGTTAAAATACAAAAAAAAAAAGATTTAGGTTCTCTGCTAAAGATATTGCTATGTGTTCAGTTCTGAAAAACCGCATTACCTGTCCGAACTATCAGGCCCTGGATGCACAGAATCCACCTTCCGTCTCTCTCGCCTGACTAGTCCACAGAATAAGCAACCCTCTCACCAAAGCCAAACACAGAAACAAATTCTCAGCAGTGGGCCTGGCTCGACAATGTTAAAGGGAATATTAATTATTAATATTTTGAAATGATATTAATAATTAATATTAATAAATAGCTGAAACCCATCTATTGTTGGCTCTGCCTACTTCCTTTATTCTTCCTGTTGTTCTAACTCTTTCTGAACTGCGTGCGCTGTATTACGGCGGCGACAAAGGACTATATACTGTATTTGAACAATGAAGTATTTATTAAACAATTACAAGTATTACAATCAGTATGGCTGCCATTACCATTGCTACAGGCCAGACTTTGATAAAACTGGGTAACAACCCCTGGGAAATGGGGCCATATTGGTGGTCACCCTTCCTCCAAAACACATAACCTCATTGAAGTTAAATGCATGCATTGATATCTACAGATTTTTAACAGATTTTGAATTTTGTTTTTAATTTTTGTTCCCATTATTAAACTTGGTGTTCCATCCCATCTATGGCTGAAAGTGGTCCTTCACACAAAGCCTGACTGTACAGAGGGGAAGAAGAAAAAAGCTTTTAAAGAGGACCTTTCATCACTCCTGACATGTCTGTTTTAATAGCTCCATGCATTCCCCACGTACTAACAATTCTGGAACATCTATTCTTATGTCTCTATGTTGTGCCATTCCTTTATTATTTGCACTAGAAGTTATATGTGAATTGCTATTTGTCTTCAGTAAAGGAACAGAGGGGAGGTAACAAGTTGGGGGGGTGTATCTGCACAGTCTGAACATGGCAGCACTGATTGGATACAGTGAGTCTGTGCAGGTACACACCCTCAACTGGCCACCTCCCCTCTGTTCCTTTACTGAAGGCAAATAGCAATTCATTTATAACTTCTAGTGCAAATAATAAAGGAATGGCACATCATAGAGCAATAAGAATAGATGTTCCAGAATTGTTAGTACGTGGGGAATGCATGGAGCTATTAAAATAGGCATGTCAGGAGTGGTGAAAGGTCCTCTTTAAGCAACAATAACTCTTGAATAATGCCGCTTTAAAATGCACATTAGGAGGATGATTCTTTTATTCATAAAACAATATATATGCTAAATAGCTTTACTTAACAGTCGCCATTTGGTGAGTATGTAATGTTTCGGCATAACATTCCCTTAAATTACACAAATACTGTGGCTTTAAAGTAAGCACATTGGAATGAATATTCATTGTCATCTCCTTTCTCTGCACATTGTTACCTGTGAAGCTGAATGATGCTAGCATTTTAGTTACATTAACCTCCTTATTTCTGGAGATGACTGCAATATGTTATAAAAATATATTGGATAATGAGTACTCATAATGGGAGCTGGGTGGTTAAGAATGAGAAAGAGGGGGATAGGAAGACAAGAGACTGAACAAATCTTGCTGAAAACAGCTGGGCTGGGAAGCTGGATTAGCATTCGCAATGTGCCCCGTGGCTCCAAGTGAACGGTCTGCCCTGGAAGAGATCCGCATCAAAACCACTATAAGAGTTTTCCAGACACATAGCATATGTCAGCGTACTTTCCTGACTTCACAATAATGTATGTCTCTAGTCAGCCAGCATCTCCCAGAACGCTGAACTTTAATGGATCTTTTATACTCTTATAACCAAACTACCATCCCCCCAATTCAGATGTTCATAGATCTGTCATAAACTTGCTCTCTAGCTTCACTGCTGTTTGGTAGAGGAACAGATTTCAAAGGAAAAAAGGTTCTTAGCATAAGGCCAGATATGAAAGTATACTCAGAAAGCTATATGAAGAAATATATGGGACACATGTACAAATTAAACTACATGAACACATTAAAGGATATGGAAACCTTTGGGGCATTTTTTTTATGATTACATTTTACTCATTTTGGGCTAAAAATCTTTTTGTTTTCAGTAGGTCTTTATTAAAAATGTTCAGCTTTTTTGAGATACAAGAGTTAAAAGTATCCCCTCTCAGTTCCTTCAGCTGATTACTCACGTGAAGCCTTATTTCTGATCTCCTGACCTCATAAACACTCATTTAAGCCATATTTTTATGTTTGATAAGAGTTTAGCTATAATGAGCATTTATGATTTCAAAAAAGTGCCTCAAAGGTGTCCAGCCTTTAAAGTCAAAATAAATTCGAAACATGCCTTTGAATACTTTTTCATGGTTCCATATTTGGTAGCAAATTGGGTCATGATACAGTTCAGCCAAGAAATCATTTGAGATCATTTTCCACCCAAAGTAGTAAGGAATTCCTTCCCATTGAGCTCTGTAAGGTTGAGGAATCGATATATGTTCTCTTAATTCCTTCAGGACATCCACTGTACATTTACAGCGGATGTCCGGTCTTTAAATATGGCACACCATAGGCCTGGAGCTAATGTCTGCGATTGACGACAATGCCGATCACAGACATTTAATCCTGAAGATATCATGGTCAAAAGTGACCATGGCATCTGAGAGGTGAAAATGCAGGAGCCACATGCTCCCACGTCAACAACAGCTTCACCTGGCTGAGATCAGGGAAGCTATTACATTGCAGTGATAGGCTGGAGCTTGCTTGAGGCTCCAATGCTTATCAATAGTATATTCCAATACAAGCCTCCAGGTGGCAGCACTGCACTGGAATACACTGAATGCTGTATACTGTAATGGATAAAAATGCATTATAGCTTACAAATGGTAGTCTAATGATTGCTTTTTATAGAATGACTTAAGTAAAAAAATAAAAAAAGTTTTTAAAAATAGAAAAAATTAAAATGTTCAAATAACTGCCCTTTTTCCAAAATTAAAATAAGAATAAACAATTTCTAAAGAAAAACATCATAGGCATTCATACTATCAAAATATTTATTCAATATGAAATAGCATAATGGAAAAAAATATATAATTGGCCAATTTAGGAATAAAGTGAAAAAGCAGCACTCTACAGATGCCGGGTACAATCTCTCTGTAAAATCCCAGACTGATGGATTCTTTAAAATAGCAAAAAGATGAGGAAAAGGCAGCACTCCGGACTTGGTGAAGAAATGTGGATCTCTTTATTACACCCAAAGCAGCAATGTTTCAGCAACTCAGTGGATCCTTTGCTTTGAATCACTGAAAAGTATTTATTGCCCTGCAGAAAAATGAGCCCTCAAACAGCTCCATGGACATAAATATAAAAAATATATGGGGGTCAGAATATGGCAATAAAAAGAAACAAAATATATTTTTCCAAAGTTTTTTTTTCCACTATTAAAACACAAGTAAAACTATATAAATTGGGTACCATTGTAATCATACTGACCCAGAGAATGATGGGTACAGATCAGTTTTAACTGCATAGGAAATGCCGTAAAAACTAAACTCAGAAAACTGTAGCAGAATTGCAGGGTTTTTTCCAATCCCCCCCCCCCCCCCCCCAGGGAATAAAAAAACAAAATGCAAAAAAGGAAAATTGCCTGATTCTGAAGGTGTTAATACATCTTAAAGTCAATTGAAGCTCTGTTCTTCTGATACAGAGCTCCAAGTCCCCTTTATAATCATACAGACAAATTATATTTTTGTAGCTTTACTGAGTTCAATATATAAGAAGTGAACTCTTAAGCTCCCTCTAGCAGTGGCTGCAGGTAACCAATATTTTGTAATTTTGCTATATGTTAACACTGAAGGCTTGGCGATCTGTACTAGAAAAACAGAGCTCTAACTGCTATAAAGATATGTGGGAGTTCTTCTCCAATATATCTTTATAGCAGTTAGAGCTCTGTTTTTCTAGTACAGATCACCAAGCCTTCAGTGTTAACATATAGCAAAATTACAAATTATTGGTTACCTGCAGCCACTGCTAGAGGGAGCTTAAGAGTTCACTTCTTATATATTGAACTCAGTAAAGCTACAAAAATATAATTTGTCTGTATGATTATGTATGTTTGTATTCTCAGACCCATTAGAAAGATGTATGATGTAATCTGTAGTGAATGTAATCTTCTCATCAGTGACTGTATTTGTGAGCTATCCTCTCCCTTCTGATCCTCAGCTGTGTCATGTGACCAACTTTTTGATCTCCAAATGACACAGGACAGGAAGTCAGTTACTTCTCTATTCATTCCTATGAGATTGACATGGAGGCTCCCATAGGAATACATAGAGATACTGGCTTCCTATCCTCATATAAGATGCTGGTCACATGACACAGCTGAGGATCAGAAGGAAGGGAATAGCTTACAAATATAGACATTACATTCACTACAGATTACATCATGTACCTTTCTAACAGGTCAGAGAGTAACATTTTTTGCGGGAGTTCTTCTTTAACCAACACATATTGCACCTATATAGAAAAAAGGTGGGGCTAATTACTTTAACGGTGGGTCATTGTCCTATGCAGCCAACGGCAAATCACTATTTACTCAATTAGGAAAAAAATATGTTTCTCTCACCTTTAATTCCTGGAAACCAGTCGAATATATATTTATTTTAATGAGCCCGCCACCCAAAGCCCAAGTAATGCTATCTTACCTCTCCAGCTCCAGAATCAGATGTGTTCTCCACAGTCGAGAATTCCTATCAACGCAAATAGCTATACAGCTCTTAATCTAAAGCTGAGTAAATTAGAAAAGCAATACATAAACACACCATATTTCAATGAAATGAATTTGTCTGTGACATGTTTCCTAAATCGCTATTTTCTTTTTCTTAACACTGTGACATTTAGATTTTTTTATTAGCTGTTTTATGCCCGAGGCTGTTACCTTCCAGAGAAATAGAAAAGGCGAGCTGCACCGTATCCACAATTTGCAATAAACCTTAAATAGACATAATTAGTGTATTATCCTGAGAACAGGAGAATTATTTATGAATATTTGATGATCACCTGCATATTGCAGTGGAGGATGAGGAGAGACGTCAGAGGGAAACTTCAGTGCTCAGTAAATGTTGACATTTAGGAAATAACATTAAAAAAAATGCAAACCGAACAGCGAAAAACAGCCTGGAAAAGTGACAGCGCCAGCTTCTGAGTTTTAGTTTTATACTGTCAGTAGAAAGAAGCCCTCTAAACATTAATGTACACAGCTGGGAAATGCGCTGATAAGGAAGTTCTCTGTCTAATAGGAAATAATTCATTCCGTAAAAAGAACACAAATCAGCTCAGTATCTCAGTGTCTGACGGGCAAAAAGGAGAACAGAATTCTGGTGTAATAATAGGTAATAGTTAGAGATGAGCGAGCATGCTCGTCCGAGCTTGGTGCTCGTTCGAGTATTACAGTACTCGTCAGTGCTCGCTGCTCGGACGAGTATCTCGCAATGCTCGAGGAAATGGCAAATTCCGCATTGTGCATTTTTGGCGCCTATAAACTCAGCCAATCACAAGCCAGGAGACTCTGCGGTACACCCAGCATCACCTGGGGCCCTTACATGTCGATAGCAGGGGTTGGCTGGCCTGATCAGGTGACCCTGGAATATACTAGTGACTGCCCGCGGTGCTCGGCTCAGATGCTGTCTGGATGTCGTTAGGGATAGAGCTGCTGCGTTTCAGGGAGAGTGTTAGGGCCTGCATTTAGTTCTTTGTTAGGCAGGAGTGATATCGAAAGAACCCAACAGCCCTTCTAAGGGCTAGAAGACAATTTTTTTTTGTCTCCTGGCTTGGCTGGCTGGCACTAGTAGTGCAGCTATCGCCATATATAACCCTTTTTTTTTTATTGTTATATCTCAGTGACACAAATCCATTTCACACAGCTGCGTGGAACCATTCTGTGTGTCACAGTTCAGCTGTCCACTCACTACAATTCGTATTTTCTGTCCAGGCGACACTTTCTGTACGTCACTTAATCCAACAAGGTCTTTTGCTCTCACGTATATAGCTTGATCACAAAAATCTCTGTGCGACATTTGTCTGGGTCGCAGTCAAAATAGCCACCGTCAGCAGGGTGTGAGTTAGGTCTACAATAGTTTCTGCACGTCACGTTCCAAAAAAAACAAAACTAAAAAAAAAATATAAAAAAAAAATATATATATAAAAAAATAGTTTCTTTGTTGTTTTAGCTCAGTGATACAAATCCATTTCACACAGCTGCGTGAAACCATTCTGTGTGTCACAGTTCAGCTGTCCACTCACTACAATCCGTATTTTCTGTCCAGGTGACACTTTCTGTACGTCACTTTATCCAACAAGGTCTTTTGCTCTCACGTATATAGCTTGATCACAAAAATCTCTGTGCGACATTTGTCTCGGTCGCAGTCAAAATAGCCACCGTCAGCAGGGTGTGAGTTAGGTCTACGATAGTTTCTGCACGTCACGTTCCAAGAAGAACAAAACTAAAAAAAGATATTAAAAAAAATATATATATATAAAAAAAATATTTTTTTTGTTGTTTTAGATCAGTGATACGAATCCATTTCACACAGTTGCGTGGAACCATTCTGTGTGTCACAGTTCAGCTGTCCACTCACTGCAATCCGTATTTTCTGTCCAGTTGACACATTCTGTACGTCACTTAATTAAACCAGACTGAACAAGTTTGTGGGTTTCAGTACAGCAGGCCCATTTATTTTATTTTTTTTATATAATACACTTATATGCAGAAAATGTTGAACCCCAGGGCTAAGGGTCGAGGACGAGGGCGTGGGCGTGGGCATTCAATTACTGCAGGGGGCAGAGGCCGTGGTCCTGGGCAGGGTGAGACAGCACCTGCTGATGAGGGAGCAGGGGAGTGCCGCAGAGCTACACTCACTAGCTTCATGCCTCAACTTACAGGGACACGTGGTAGAGGACTGTTGAAACCACAACAGTGCGAACAGCTGATGTCATGGATTGCGGACAATGCTTCAAGTAATTTGTCCACCAGTCAGTCTTCCACGCAGTCCACCCACGTTACCCAAGGGAGCACTCCTCTGGCTCCTCCACCTCAACCTCCTTCCCCCCAGTCTGCCCCCTCCCAGGAAAATTTGGAATGCGATCCGGCATACTCTGAGGAACTGTTTTCTGGACCCTTCCCAGAGTCACAAACCACTTCTCAGGTTGCTGCTGACCTCGTTCCCGATGCCCAAGTTTTCCAACTGTCGCAGTCTGTGGGTGATGATGATGATGATGATGATGACAATGTTGACTTAGTGGAAGAAGTTTGTAAAGAGGTGTCGGACGATGAGGAGACACGGTTGTCAGACAGTGGTGAAGTTGTTATCAGGGCAGGAAGTCCGAGGGGGGAGCAGACTGAGGAATCGGAGGATGACAAGGTGACTGACCCAAGCTGGGTTGATATGCCGAGTGAAGACAGTGCTTCTGAGGCGGAGGCGAGTGCTGCACCAGAACAGGTTGTAAGAGGCAGTGGTGTGGCCAGAGGGAGAAGCAGGGCCAGAGCTGGTGCATCAGCAGCAACTGTTTCACGTAGTGAAGCTCCCGTGGCGAGGCCTAGATGTTCGCAAGTCTGGAGGTTCTTTAAAGAAAGTGAGGATGACCGACGGACTGTGGTGTGCAACCTGTGCCACACCAGGATCAGCAGGGGTGCCACCACTACTAGCCTAACCACCACCAGCATGTGCAGGCATATGAGTGCTAAACACCCCACTCAATGGAACCAAGGCCGTTCACCACCTCCTGCGGGTCACACCACTGCTCCTTCCCCTGTGTCACTCGCTGCCTCTGCTAGTCAACCCCCTGCCCAGGACCCCGGCACGAGCGCCTCCCGCCGGAAAACCACACCTATACGGTATTAAACTGAGAAGAATACCTAGAACACATGCCACACTTGATCGAGCTCATAATTGACAATTGTACCGGTTGATGCTAAATTTTTAAGTTGGGGTCCTGCGTCGTCATTCTAACTACATCCAGCTGTTGTCATCACCACACACGCTAGCCCAGGGGGCACTCCTCTGGCTCTTCCAGCTCAACCTCCTTCCCCCCAGCCTACCCCCCACCTACAGGCCCTCTCTCCAAACAATTTACGTCTTTTTCCTATCTTTCTCTCTCTCCAAACTATTTTCCGGATAGCTGCCATATACAGTATTAAACTGAGAAGAATACATAGAACACATGCCACACTTGATCGAGCTCATAATTTACAACTGTACCGGTTGATGCTAAGTTTTTAAGTTGGGGTCCTGCGTCGTCATTCGAACTCCATCCGGCTGTTGTCATCCATACACCATGCTGTATAATATAGAGTATAACCCCTGCGCCATCCATACAATATAGTATACTATAATCCCTGCACCATGCTGTATAATATACAGTATAATCCCTGCACCATGCTGTATAATATATAGTATAATCCGTACACCATGCTGTATAGTATACAGTATAATTCGTACACCATGCTGTATAATATACAGTATAATCCATACACCATGCTGTATAATACACAGTATAATCCCTACACCATGCACCCTGCCGTACAATATACAGTATATTATACAGCATGGTGTATGGATTATACTGTATAATATACAGCATGGTGTATGGATTATACTGTATATTATACAGCATGGTGTATGGATTATACTGTATATTTTACAGCATGGTTTATGAATTATACTGTATATTATACAGCATGGTGTACGGATTATACTCTATACTATACAGCATGGTGTATGGATTATACTGTGTATTATACAGCATGGTGTACGGATTATACTGTATATTATACAGCATGATGCACGGATTATACTATATTTTATACAGCATGGTGTACGGATTATACTGTATACTATAAGGCATGGTGTACGGATTATACTATATATTATACAGCATGGTGCAGGGATTATACTGTATATTATACAGCATGGTGTACGGATTATACTGTATATTATATAGCATGATGCACGGATTATACTATATATTATACAGCATGGTGTACAGATTATACTGTATACTATACAGCACGGTGTACGGATTATACTATATATTATACAGCATGGTGCAGGGATTATACTGTATATTATACAGCATGGTGTACAGATTATACTCTATATTATACAGCATGGTGTACGGATTATACTGTATACTATACAGCATGGTGTACAGATTATACTGTATATTATACAGCATGGTGTACGGATTATACTGTATATTATACAGCATGGTGTACGGATTATACTGTATATTATACAGCATGGTGTACGGATTATACTGTACACTATACAGTTTGGTGTACGGATTATACTGTATACTTTACAGCATGGTGTACGGATTATACTCTGTATTATACAGCATGGTGTACTGATTATACTGTATATTATACAGCATGGTGTATGGATTATACTGTATATTATACAGCATGGTGTATGGATTATACTGTACATTGTATAGCATGGCACAGGGGTTATAATGTATATTGTACAGCAAATGCATGGCGGTTACACCATGCCGGACAATATAACCCCTGTGCCATGCTGTACAATATACAGTATATACACAGTGTATGCATACACACACACATGAAACACATAAAAACTTACAGTTATTTGGCCCTTGTCTCGGACGCCCCTTCAATGCTCTGGAGGGGACTGGGGCCTTGGTCTTCTTCTCCCTTCTTCTTTCCACTCTTTGCCGCGCTGCACAGGTCCTCCCCGTCCAGTAGCAGCAGCGCGGCATGAGGGAGGAGGCGGGGCCAGCTGGGAGCGCCGCACAGGAACGGCCTGAGCGTCAGGACGTCAAGGGAAGCATAGTGTATGCCAAGCCCATCGCAACAGGGCTTCCAAATCGGAACAGACATACACTATAAATTAAGTCCGGGTTGCGGCGGTGAGCGGGCCAGGACAGGCCCTGAGCGGAGGCAGAAAGTAAGCTGCGCGGACGCGCGCCCACGCAGCTTACAGGGAACACTGCAGACAGGTTGGAGATGGCAGTGGCAGCAGCATCAGCAGACTATAGAGTGGCAAAACGACAGTGTGGCCAGGTGGCAGCAGCATGAGTAGGCCACAGAGTGACAGAATGACAGACCCTGGAAGTGGCAGCATCAGTGGAAGTAGTAGTACAATTTGGAGGCCACAGAGTGGCACAATTACCTAATTTTGACGTAGCGGCAGCTAGGAGACGGCATGTGCAGTCGGCGGTGGCAGCAGCATCAGACCGGAGAGTGGCATGGTGACATACCCTGAAGAGCAGACCATAAAATAGAATTCTCGTCCTTTTGGTTAAGATCAACTGTGGCATATGTTCTTATCAGAAGCTGCAAGAGGCAGCAGCAGTCGAAGAAATTTCAAGGCCACAGAGTGGCACCGTAACAGCAGCTGCAAGAGGCAGCAGCAGTCGAAGAAATTTCAAGGCCACAGAGTGGCACTGTAACAGCAGCTGCAAGAGGCAGCAGCAGTCGAATACATTTACTAGGCCAATGAGTGGCACCGTAACAGCAGCTGCAAGAGGCAGCAGCAGTCGAAGAAATTTTAAGGCCCCAGAGTGGCACCTTAACAGCAGCTGCAAGAGGCAGCACTCGAAGAAATTTCAAGGCCACAGAGTGGCACCGTAACAGCAGCTGCAAGAGGCAGCAGCAGTCGAAGAAATTTCAAGGCCACAGAGTGGCACCGTAACAGCAGCTGCAAGAGGCAGCAGCAGTCAAATACATTTAGTAGGCCAACGAATGGCACCATAACAGCAGCTGCAAGAGGCAGCAGTCGAAGAAATTTCAAGGCCACAGAGTGGCACCGTAACAGCAGCTGCAAGAGGCAGCAGCAGTCGGACAAATTTACTGGGCCAACGAGTGACACTGTAACAGCAGCTGCAAGAGGCAGCAGCAGTCGAAGAAATTTTAAGGCCACAGAGTGGCACCGTAACAGCAGCTGCAAGAGGCAGCAGCAGTCGAATACATTTACTAGGCCAACGAGTGGCACCGTAATAGCAGCTGCAAGAGGCAGCAGCAGTCGAAGAAATTTGAAGGCCACAGAGTGGCACCGTAACATCAGCTGCAAGAGGCAGCAGCAGTCAGACAAACTTACTAGGCCAATGAGTGGCACCGTAACAGCAGCTGCAAGAGGCAGCAGCAGTCGAAGAAATTTCAAGGCCCCAGAGTGGCACCGTAACAGCAGCTGCAAGAGGCAGCAGTCAAAGAAATTTCAAGGCCACAGAGTGGCACCGTAACAGCAGCTGCAAGAGGCAGCAGTCGAAGAAATTTCAAGGCCACAGAGTGGAACCGTAACAGCAGCTGCAAGAGGCAGCAGCAGTCGAAGAAATTTCAAGGCCACAGAGTGGCACCGTAACAGCAGCTGCAAGAGGCAGCAGCAGTCAAATGCATTTACTAGGCCAACGAGTGGCACCGTAACAGCAGCTGCAAGAGGCAGCACCAGTGGAAGAAATTTCAAGGCCACAGAGTGGCACCGTAACAGCAGCTGCAAGAGGCAGCAGCAGTCGAATACATTTAGTAGGCCAACGAGTGCACCGTAACAGCAGCTGCAAGAGGCAGCAGTCGAAGAAATTTCAAGGCCACAGAGTGGCACCGTAACAGCAGCTGCAAGAGGCAGTAGCAGTCGGACAAATTTACTGGGCCAACGAGTGGCACTGTAACAGCAGCTGCAAGAGGCAGCAGCAGTCAAAGAAATTTTAAGGCCACAGAGTGGCACCATAACAGCAGCTGCAAGAGGCAGCAGCAGTCGAATACATTTACTAGGCCAATGAGTGGCACCGTAACAGCAGCTGCAAGAGGCAGCAGCAGTCGAAGAAATTTCAAGGCCACAGAGTGGCACCGTAACAGCAGCTGCAAGAGGCAGCAGCAGTCAGACAAATTTACTAGGCCAATGAGTGGCACCGTAACAGCAGCTGCAAGAGGCAGCAGCAGTCGAAGAAATTTCAAGGCCCCAGAGTGGCAACATAACAGCAGCTGCAAGAGGCAGAAGCAGTCGAATACATTTACTAGGCCACCGAGTGGCACCATAACAGCAGCTGCAAGAGGCAGCAGTCGAATACATTTCAAGGCCACAGAGTGGGAGAGGCAGCAGGAGTCGTACTAATTTTAATGAGACAGAATGGCACAGTGACATACCCTGGGAGAGGCAGCAGCAGTCATAAAAATTTAAATGCAACATACCGTGTGTCACAATTACATAATTTGGATGTAGCGGCATCTAGGACACAGCGTGTGGAGGCGGCAGAAGCATACCGTACAGTGGCACAATTGTATAATTTGGAAGTAGCGGCAGCTAGGACACAGCGTGCGGAGGCGGCGGCAGCAGCATTAATAGGCCACAGTGTGGCACAATTACATAATTTGGACGTAGCGGCAGCTAGGACACAGCGTGTGGAGGCGGCGGCAGCAGCATGAGTAGTCCACAGAGTGGCACAATGACACAATTTGGAGGTAGCAGCAGCTAGGACACAGAATGAGGAGGCGGCGGCAGCAGCATGAGAAGGCCACAGAGTGGCACAATTACATAATTAGAAGGTAGCGGCAGCTAGGACACAGCATGTGGAGGCAGCAACAGCAGCATACCGTAGAGTGGCACAATTACATAATTTGGAGGTAGTGTCAGCTAGGACACAGCATGCGGAGGCGGCGGCAGCAGCATGAGCAGGCCACAGTGTGGCACAATTACATAATTAGAAGGTAGCGGCGGCTAGGACACGGCGTGTGGAGGCGGCAGCAGCATACTGTAGAGTGGCACAATTACATAATTTGGAGGTAGCGGCAGCTAGGACACAGTGTGCGGAGGCGGCGGCAGCATTATGAGTAGGCCACAGAGTGGCACAATTACATAATTAGAAGGTAGCGGCAGCTAGGACACAGCGCGTGGAGGCAGCAGCAGTAGCATACGGTAGAGTGGCACAATGACATAATTTGGAGGTATCGGCAGCTAGGACACAGTGTGTGGAGGTGGCAGCAGCAGCATGAGTAGGCCACAGTGTGGTACAATGACATAATTTGGAGTTAGCGGCAGCTAGGACACAGCGTGTGGAGGCGGCGGCAGCACCATGAGTAGCATACCGTAGAGTGGCACAATTACATAATTTGGAGGTAGCGGCAGCTAGGACACAGCGTGCGGAGGCGGCGGCAGCAGCATGAGTAGGCCACAGAGTGTCACAATTACATAATTTGGAGGTAGCAGCAGCTAGGACACAGCATGTGGAGGCGGCAGCAGCATCATCAGGCCACAGAGTGGCATGGTGACATAGCTTGGAGGTGACAGCAGTAGCAGCATGAGGAGACCTGATTGTTGAGGTGGCAGCAGCATCAGAAGGCTACATATTGGGTCAGTGACAGAGTGGAGAGGTGGGTGGAAATACCAGTCACTGGTAAAGATGCTGGGTGGAAGAAGGAGCAGCTGGTAGATGTGTGGCATCAGGCGGGTGGCAGCATCATAAGAGTGGCTGAGGCAGGTAGCCTGAAGAATACAGTCTCATTTTTCAAGGTTTGGGTGACGCATCATGGCTGATCTAATCTGATGCATCAGGCGTTGGTGGGTGGAAATCCTGGCTAATCCATGCCTGATTCATCTTGACAAAGTTGAGTCTTTCCACATTTTGGAAGGACAGGCGAGTTCTCCTTGGGGTAACTATGGCCCCCGCCGCACTGAACACCCGCTCTGATGCCACACTACTAGCCGGGCAGGACAGCTTCTCCAGTGCAAACTCGGCCAGTTGCGGCCACAAATCCAGTTTGGCTACCCAGGAGTCCAGCGGATCTTCAATGTGGGGTGGCAGGATACTGTCCAAGTAGGCCAGCACCTGCTGGTTCAGGGTCTGCTCCTGGTCTACCTGCTGCTGCTGCTGGTGAGTACTTTCCGCACTTGGTGGGTGAATAATGCTGCTCATCAGCGACTCCAGACTCAAGCTGCTGCTGATGGAGCTGGTACTGCTCCTAACCCCCGACCCCCCTACAGCAGCCGTGGCAGTGGTATGTGAGCGCTGAGGGACCCCCCGGTCAGACCTGCGAGAGGATGGACGATGACGCAGATAGGCAGCAGCCAACTGACTACATAGGATGTCTCTATAGTACTTCAGTTTGTCCTCCCTCTCAGCAGGTGAAAAAAAGGCCCCCATTTTAGACCGGTAGCGAGGGTCCAAGAGGGTAGAGAGCCAGAAGTCATCCCTCTGCCGTATGGTGAATATTCGGCTGTCACTACGTAAGCAAGTGAGCATGCATCGGGCCATTTGCGTGAGTGACTCGGAGGGACTCCCTGCCTCCAACTCCACTGTATACTTCCATGGTGTCTCTGGGTCATCTGCCTCATCTTCCGCATCTCCATCTACCTCCTCTGGCTGCTCCTGCTCCTCCTCTTCTGTCACCTGGGTAGAAAAACCACTAAATGCTTGTGCTCCAATGTCCTCCTCCTCCAGTTCAGCCCCCACTGGACTCATGTGGCCATGAGATGCAGTCTCCACGTCTCCAGTCCCCTGACCAGAAAGATTTTGCAGCATCTTTTCCAGGACATGAAGCAGTGGAATGACGTTGTTCATACCGTAGTCCTGGCGACTGACAAATAACGTAGCCCCCTCAAAGGGCCTGAGCAAGCAGCAGGTGTCACGCGTGAGCTGCCACTGGCTGACATCAAAATTACACAGGGAAGTACTCCTGTCCGCTTGGATCATTAAGAAATCGTTTATGGCCTTTCATATGGAGCCAACATATGGAGCCAACATATGGTCCAACATATGGTCCAACATATGGAGGGTAGAATTCCAACGGGTGAAAACATCACATATCAGCCTATGTTGGGGGATGCCATTCTGCCGCTGCAGCTCAAGGAGGGTGTGCTTGGCGGTGTAGGAATGGCTGAAGTGCATGCAAAGTTTCCTGGCCATTTTTAGAATGTTTTGCAGTTGGGTATAAGACTTGAAGAACCGTTTGAAAACCAGATTAAATACGTGCGCCATGCAGGGCGCATGGCTCAGCCCTCCTTGGTGCAGCGCGGACAGCATGTTCTTTCCGTTATCTGTCACCATGGTTCCGATTTTTAGTTGTCGCAGAGAAAGCCAGCAATTGATTTCTTCTTTCATGGCGCGGAGCAGTTCCTCCCCTGTGTGACTTCGTTCGCCCAGGCAAACCAGGCGTAGAACTGCGTGACACCGCCGTGCCCTGCACATGTGGTACGCTGGAGGAGAACTATGACTTGGCCCTGCAGTGGAGGCTGAGGTGGTGGAGAAGGAGCCGGACATTAGCGCAGGATCAGCAGTTTGACAACGAGGAGGAGAAAGTGGCGTCACCTGTTCAAGTTGCTCGTGTGGCTGGGCAGGAAGCACATTGACCCAGTGGGCCGTAAAGGACATGTACTGGCCTTGACCGTAGTTACAACTCCACACGTCGGCACTGCCGTGCACTTCGGCAGACACCGACAGGCTCAAGGACTGGCCACCTTCTCTTCTGCATATTTGTGCAGGGCTGGGACTGACTTTTTGGCAAAGAAATGACGGCTTGGCACTCTCCACCTCGGCTCGGCACAAGCCATCAGTTCTCTGAATGGTGTACAGTCCACCCGTTCAAAAGGGAGGGACTGCAGCACGAGCAACTTGGACAGGAGCACGGTCAGCTTCTGCGGTGTAGGATGGCTGGACGCATAATGCTGTCTCTTTGCAATCGCCTCGGTGAATGACTGCTGCTGTAATGAGTGGCGAGGAATAAGAGGAGGAGGAGCAAGAGCATCTGGAGCGGTAGATAATGACAGATAGCTCCCTTCGGCAGAGGTGCTGGAGCCTTGACTGCCTGAAATGGGATGTGTGCCACTGGTTGATGCTGCTGTTGCTGCCGACTGGACCGCCACATCTGAGCCACGGTTCTCCCAGGCCACTTTGTGGTGATGCTGCATATGTTGGCACCGGGCTGTGGTGCCAACATTAGCACCCTGGCCACGCTTCACTTTCTGACCACAGATTCTACATATAGCCATGTTCACCTCCTCAGGCGTCTTAACAAAAAACTTCCACACCGCCGAGTAAGCGATTTTACCACCAACACTGACTGAGTGGTACCTCCGCTGCCTGGCTGAGCTCCTGCACCACTCTTTTCATGGCCGGAAAGCACCTGCGAAGAGTGCGGTCTACCCCGTGCCCGTTTGGCTCCCGACCTTGCACTGCTGCCACTCCGCTGACTAACGGCCACACTACCGACTTGCTGCCTGCACTGCTGCCTGACGTGCAAGCTGTCAGTCTCGTCTGCAGATGATGATAATGATGATGATGAAGCCCTTGCCCCGGCTCCCAAGTGCGATCGGCTACATCATCATCAACTACAGTTTGCACGTCGCTAATGTCCTCCTCAACTGTCTCGGTGTACAAAGCCTGACCGCTCTCAACATCACCTCCCACTACACTCTCCTCATCAGTACTTCACCGCCTACTGGAAGGAGTGGATTTCTGCCCCACCTCTTGGCTTCCCAGTAGCTGGTGACTGTCCTCAAGTAGTTCGTCCTTGCTGTATAGTGGCGCAGAGCCCATAGCATATAGTACTTCTCTGGATGAGGGGACCGAAAAGGACAGAGGTTGAGGACAGGTGAGGGCACTGGAGCTGCTCCTGGCCCATGCCAACTAAGGGTGGTGTCTGACGAACCCACCGACTCTTGGCTGGGGGTTTCAGATGTCATCTGGGAGGAAGTGGATGACCAAGTCAACCATTCAAGAACATCTGGGTTGGTGGTCAACACACGACCACCAGATGACACCGGTAGCTGTGGCCTCGCTGAGTGACCCCTAATGCCATGTCCCCTTCCTCTGCTGAGACCTGTGCATGTTCCCAAAAAATTTTGCCACTGCCCCTCCCCTGTGAAGGGCCTGTCACCCCTCTGTCTGACATCCTGTTTCATAAAAAAATTTAAAATAAAATAAAATGAACAATACCCCCAAAAATTATACTTTGCTCACTGCCTTGCACAACGTCTTAACTATTTCTTTCAGAAATATCGTCACCTACACAGTGTGTTAACAATGGGTTACTGAACTGCAGTACAATGGGTTACTGCACAGCACTATACACTTTGTTTATATAGCGACTGACGCTGCGACTATTGATTTAAAAGGAACGCGACCAGAACCACGTCTTAACTCTTTTTTGGGCAATTCAACTTCACTGACTACGTTAGCACAATATCATGCTTTTCTATTTGGATGGCAAATAACGCCGCAAATAGTTATTTAAAACTTACAACCCCACAAACACGGATTCACTGTTTTTTTGGCAAGTCAACTTCACTGACTACGTTAGCACAATATCACGCTTTTCTGTTTGGATGGCGAATATTGCCGCAAATAGTTATGGAAAATGAACAACCCCACAAACACGAATTCACTGTTTTTTTGGCAATTCAACTTCACTGACTACGTTAGCACAATATCACGCTTTTCTGTTTGGATGGCGATTAACGCCGCAAATAGTTATTTAAAACTAACAACCCCACAAACACGGATTCACTGTTTTTTTGGCAATTCAACTACACTGACTACGTTAGCACAATATCACACTTTTCTGTTTGGATGGCGAATAACGACGCAAATACTGTAGCTATTTAAAATGAACATCCCCACAAACACGGATTCACTGTTTTTTTGGCAAGTCAACTTCACTGACTATGTTAGCACAATATAACGCTTTTCTGTTTGGATGGCGAATAACGCCGCAAATAGTTATTTAAAAGAACAACCCCACAAACGGATTCACTGTTTTTTTGGCAAGTCAACTTCACTGACTACGTTAGCACAATATCATGCTTTTCTGTTTGGATGGCGAATAATGCCGCAAATAGTTATTTAGAACGAACAACCCCACAAACACGGATTCACTGTTTTTCTGGCAATTCAACTTCACTGACTATGTTAGCACAATATCACGCTTTTCTGTTTGGATGGCGAATAACGCCGCAACTAGCTATTTAAAATGAACAACCCCACAAACACGGATTCACTGTTTTTTTGGCAATTCAACTACACTGACTGCGTTAGCACAATATCACACTTTTTTGTCTGGATGGCGAATAGATGGCGAATAACGCCGCAAATAGTTATTTAAAACTAACAACCCCACAAACACGGATTCACTGTTTTTTTGGCAAGTCAACTTCACTGACTACGTTAGCACAATATCACGCTTTTCTGTTTGGATTGCGAATAACGCCACAACTATTTCTTTCACATTTACAAGCTGCCAATCACAGATTATATATGTTTTTCCCCAAACACAACACAAAAGATTTTTTTTTGTAATTTCTTTTATTATTTTTTTTTTTTTTTTTTTTTTTTTTTTAATGTACCCCAACTAAGGCTCTGGCCCTCTTACTGCACTGCAAAAAGTGACATTAGTGGTGCTTCTTTGAATAAAGCACCCCAAAACAGCCTTTAGAACAGAGTGCAGTGCTGTATAACAGGCTAACCCATATGCCCACTCACTGCTGCTCAGTGTACCAGAATAGCAATTTCACTGCCTGATAATCCCCTATGGATTCTGTCTAGAAATCGTCCCTCTCCTATCCCTGCAATTCAGATTATCTATCCCTGATCTCCTCATTTCTTTTCTTTAGGAACGTTTTTCTTTCACTTGCCCTATCTCTCCCGACGTCTGTCTCTGGTCTAAAATCAATAGCAAATGGCGGATTCCAGCGCTGCAGAGCTATTTATAGGGCTGTGACATCACAGGACCTGGCTGGCTGCTAATTGGCTACATGTCTGCATGTGATCGCATTGTGGGTGTTTACTTCTTTGTCCCAGAAATCATTCCCCCATGTCATGCCATGTGCTTGTGGCCATTTTAGGAAAAAAAAAAAGATTTGTTACTACGAATCGCCATGGAATTGGCTTTCGTCTTTCGTTGCTAATCGAATTTTCCATGAAATTCGTAATGAATTCCACTTCATCAGCTTCAATTCGCTCATCTCTAATGGCTACTCATCCCATAAAAAGGATGAAAAATTTGGGGCTAAAGCAAAATTTCATTGAAAGAAATGAAATTTTTCATTTTCACAGCCAAGGGTTTGTAAATTCTGTAACATGCCTGTGGGCTCAGTACACCCCTTACTAAATTCCTTGAGGGGCGTAGTTTCCAAAATGGGGTCACTTTTTGGGGATTCCACTGTAGGGGTACATCGGGGTCTCTTCAAATACAACATGGTGACCAAAAAACATTTCTATAAAAACTGCCTTGCAAAAACCATATGGTGTTTCTTCCCTTCTGACCAATGCCATGTGCCCATAGAGCAGTTTACGACCACATATGGGATGTTTCTGTAAACTGCAGAACCAGAGTAATTAATATTGAGGCTTATTTTGCTGTTAACCCTTGCTGTGTTGCAAGAAGAATGGATTAACATAAAAAAGGAAATTTTGCAATTTCACTTCCATTTTGCTTTAATCATTTTGGAACACCGAAAGGATGAACAAAGTTTGTCAGTTTTAAATAATTTGAAGGGTATAGTTTCTAATATTGAGTCATTTATTGGGTCATTTATTACGTAAGCCCCTCAAAATCACTTTATAAAAAGTGGTTTTGAAATTTTCTTGAAAATTTAAAAATTGCTTCTAAAATTCTAAGCCTTCTTACATCCTAAAATAATAAAATGACACTTACAAAATGATGCCTACATAAAGTAGACATATGGGGAATTTTGATTGATAACTAGTTCATGAGGTATTACTATATGTATTAAAAGTAGAAAAATTCAAATTTAGAAAATTGTGAATTTTTCCAAATTTTCTGTAAATTTAGAATTTTTAATAAAGAAAAAAAATATTGGCCCAAATTTACTGTTAACATGAAGTACAATGTGTCACCAGAAAACAGACTCAGAATTGGTTAGATAAATGAAACCATTTCAAAATTATTATTGCATTAAGTGACACTTGTCAGATTTGTAAAAATTGGAATGGACAGGAAGGTAGAAACTAGTCTGGTGTAGGCTACTTTCACACTTGTGTTGTTAATTCCAGTATTGAGGTCTGGCAGAGGATCTCAATAATGGAATTAAATGGATCTGTTTTGATTTTGCACATCAGGATGCATCGTGTGAAATCAAAACGGAAAAAAACGGATCCGTCACTAAATACATTGAAATTCAACGGATCTGGTTTTTTAGGCTCCATGAAACACGGACATTGACTTACATTGTTTCATTTTTTTCTGTTTTTTTTTTATGACTGGACTCAAAACCGCAGCTTAATATCAGAAAACAACAACGCAAGTGAGAAAGTAGCTGTAGAAGGGGTTAAAGACTAGTTACTCTGTCCTCGTAAGTACATTCCACAACTATGTATCTACATACTCTACTAAGCTCTGTTGTGTCATTTCCAACCAATCATGGCACCTAGGGCTCTAGTTCCCTGTTGCCTTCGCAAACTGGGCATTGGGCAAGGGAGAATAATAAGCTATATCAGAACACATTAAAGGGTTGTGCAGGCAAAGCAAAAATTGAGGTTTAAAAAAGTACAACACTTCTTTAAGTTTGGACTGTGATTCCCTTTTTCTGAGTGGTGGTCACGTGTAGAGATGAGCGAAGCTATTTACCGCTTCATAGAGTCGTATCGAATCTTACAAATTTTCTACTCCGAAGCAAATCCGGATTTTTTCGGATTCGCTTCGTATTCGATTCGCTTCATATGTGCGCATTCTTCGTGAAGCGGGAAAATGACGATACGCCCCCCTCAGAAGCGGGAAAAAACAGCCCGGCCCACCGGGAACTAACTGTTGGCACGTATAGGAAGTGAAGACTCCTCCCTCATTACTCCTCCCTCCTCTGAACCAATTTAGACCAGTGCTGAACACTGAACAGTACAGCAAGCATGGGTAAAGAGCTGCGTCCAAAGTGGAGTGAAATGGTCTTTGGGGATGAATTCCCCAAACCACCGCCCGCTCCAGACATCAGGGTGTCACAACTGTGCAAGAGAGACTCACCGGCTTCAGTGTCCATATTCTCCTTGCCGGCTGCTGAGGCAGCTCGTCGTGAGGTGGCTAGTGCAGCTGCTGCGGCGGAGGCGGCTGGAGCGTCCACTTTGCCATCCAGGAGGAGATCAACACCTTCCATAAGGCAGAACCCGATTGTGCCAGCATTGGTGACGGCCCATACGCAGACCCTCTGGGACTACAAGAATGTGGTGGAGGACTTGGTCATCCAGGTACTGGACCATCCTAGGCCAGGAGGTCCTACATTGGAGCACCAAAAGGGAACTGTCCTGTGGTTTTCGGTGGAGCGAGGCTCTGGCTTCCTGGCGGACGACAAGGACAGCACGGAGTACTTTGTGGGCCACAGGTCAGTTAAACGGCCATACCTGCCCCAACCCCATCACAGCCTGTACGTGGGGGATCAGGTGGAGTACACCCCCATGGCATCCCTGAAAGGCCCCTTCGCTACCGGGGTTACCTTATTATCTAAGCCCTTGGTTCCCAACATCCCCACCTGAAGTTTGGCCGGAGGAACCACCAGGCGAAGTGCTGGTGCGCTGCCTTCAGGAGTCACCAGATGGCACCCTCTGCTTCAGTGATAAGCCACAGCCAGAGCCTCTGATACCTGGACTGCCACCACGACCACCATCACAGTCATTTCAGCTGGGTCAGCTGACAATGTCATCATTTACATTCCAATCCACAGTGATCCACCAGTACCAACTACCGTGGAAGATCAAGCCAGCAGCAGCCAGGGGAGCCGGGGCTTCTTCCCTGGGTGCAACCTTGCCTCCACCGCTGCAGCCAGAAGTCCTTGCCCCTGCTGTCCAGGCAGGAGGATCCGGAAAAGCGCAAGGCTGCAGCGCTCGCCAGCGTGACCACCACCCGGACCCGGTCAAGTCTGACTTCTGGAAGAGGAGGGCAGTGGAGTTCCACCACGGCAGCGAGCTTGGCCTACAGGAGGCAGGAGCGTCCTCTGATGTCCTTCAGTAGCAGCTCAAGCGAGGAGGACTTCAGGTCCCTCATCTAAGGGACCCAACTACTGGATGTCTCAAGGACACTTCAAGTGGACCTATGGGAGCCACACCATGGACTGCACCTGACGGGTGAGAGCTAGTTGGCACTTTTTATGTTTGTTTAGTTTGTATTGCCCCCTGTTTGACTCTCACACAGATGGGCATGGCTTGTCAGGACTCCCCCCAGTCAGCAGAAAATTCCCAGTTGCGCCTAAGCGCGCATATTTTCCTCCCCCCCCTCAGGTTATTTGGGAGCCCTCTTTGCAAAAAGGGTTTTCTATTTGCTGCTATTTCATATCATCCATGTGGATTACACGTTACCTGTTTGGATTACAAAATTACCTCACGTGGATTGCAATTGCATTTTGGACTGTGTTCCAGTGTTTTATTATCAAGCAGCCATAAGGAGAGACTCAAACGTATATCTGAGCCTTTTATGCTTGCAAATGTGAAATTGATTGCACTAAAATGTTTGCATACTGTCTTTGCTGTATTTTAGCAATAATGTTTTTACAGGTTCAGCAACGTTCAAGCACTTTAGCCCATTGTGTGAATTCTTTTTCAGGTACTGCAATGTGTCCTATATTTATGCACTTATTGTACGGTGTTTTTTAGTGAATTATGCACTTAGCCAGATAGCTATCATCTCACTTTTCTACCTGCCTCTAAAGACTGTACGCTGCGGCCTAGTCTCGTGCGTATGACGCAATCGCGAGACAATAGTACGCTAAGGATTCGTACGCACTTTGTACACTAATGCTTACATATTGCGTACTTTTAACAACACTGACTGTATGTTCGTAATTTGTGTAGGAATGTCCGCAAAACAACAATTTTTTTTTTATGAAAATTCGACCAAATAAATTGGTATTAAGTACGAATCTTGTCATAAATTCGTCAAACATGCGCTGAAGCGAATTTTGGATGATTCGCTCATCTCAAGGTCACGTGGCAAGACATCCTGTCTGCTGATCATGTGATATCCATTGCTCCATACCTTTGGACAAAGCTTGCCAGTCATGAACATTGTTGAAGTGGAGCAGTGTTGAGGCATACAGTGTACCTACACTCTAATAAGTCATAGGCAAGTACACTGTTGGTGGGACAACAGAGGGGAGATAAAATGACTGGTATGCAGGACAACTTGCTGGAATATATAAGAAGTCCACGGCACAATCCACATGAGATACATGCTGATTTTGATGCAATTTTACTGAGAATATGGCAGGGATTTCACCCTATACATTGCAAAAGCTGTATAGCTGTGGCAGAAATCAAAATTATAAGTTGACATGTTGTGGATTTTTTATGCAACTCTAGGATTTGTTTGAATCTCATCCACTTTGATGTTACTGTAAGAAGCTGAAGATTTTCTTCCTACCATAACCTCCATAAACAGCTACAGATCACAGAACAGATCCCCAATCAGACCCCTAAATAAGTACAGGCCCCCAAACCAGACCCCAGGGCTGATGCCCTAAATTAATTCAAAACCTTGAACCCTAAATACCGAACAAGGGCAGACTCACTAAATAAATTCAGATCCCAGACCCCACAGAGACACCTTAAACTAACACAGACCCCAGACCAGACCCAGGGCCACAGTTACTACTATAGCAGCCATAGCAGCTGCTATTGTGTCTGCAATATCAAGGAGACCGAATCAGGCAGTAATTTTCCCTTCAGTAGCTGAGACCATAGCTGACTGAAGGGGGCTGTTTTAACCTGCCCTTTCTCAGGCTTTATAGCAGCTTGGTATTAGTGAAGAAAATGTAAGCTTTAAAAAAAGACCAGGATCATGTGCTAGCCGCCATGCAGCCCAAGATAGCTCCTTTAAAATTGGATTGGAAGTTAGCTCTGCAAATAATACCTGCGGATCTCATTCTCTTCCTCTTTCCATTTCTGGCTGTATGGTGGCTAGTACCACAATCCCTGTCTTGTTTTAAAGCTTAGATTGTCAGCTTGAAAACAAGACTTCATATATGTAGCTGCTATAAAGCCTAACATAGTGTGGGTTAAAGTACTCCCTTCCCTTTCAGCTAGCTACCGTATGGTCCCAGTTAGTGTGGAAGTTAGGAGTCCAGTGGGTTACTTGCTGGCAGGGAGAGTAGAGAGATTGAGCTCCTCCCTCCATTGAGCATTAAACTCTTAAAGGGGTTGTCCAAGTAATTTTTTTTTTGTAAAGGATTTTCATTTCACTACATCTGCAGTGGCTCCTTTCTTATATTTCACTGAGGGTCACATGAACTGTGATGTCCGCTTCTTTCCCTGCTCTGATGACATTCTGTGTACAAGCCAGGGCTGCAGGAGAGAGAAGGTCTGTGTCTGTGCACTGTGAAGGCTGTGCTGGTTGGAGAAGCAAGCCACACGCCCTTGCACTGCTGATATGCTGCTGTCTGCCCTGTGTCTCCCCCTGGATTCTTCAGCAAAGTTTCACCCCTTCTACCATAAGCAGCACAGACTCAGGGTTGGAGGCTCTGCCTCAGAAACTGAGCAGCTGAATGGCATCCTCTTTTCCCAAGTGAGTAGGCACTGTGCACAAGATCTTCCCTCCTCACCCTGCAAACACAAAGTTGACATATTGGCGGAGTTCTCTCCTTTGTACTCTTCTGCAGTCTGCAGAACATTGAACAAGATCAGGTATGGGGAAGATCCTATGTGTATCAGCAATGTCATTGTACTGTAGAGTTGGGACTGTACAGTAGTCCCACACACACAGCATGGGTATCCCAGCAATCAGACTGCAGACAGGGTGGCAATTTTATTCACTCCCTTTGCAGAGCAGGGGGAGGGGAAAGGCAGTCTTTGTTGACACCCACAAATATTCAGAAAGCTCAGAGATTGTTGTTACATGTCCTCACAGCTATGCAACTGCAACTCTGCAAAAGGGCAGAGCAGAACTAGGGAAATGAGGAAATATATATTGTTTTTCGTAAAAATTGCTTAGCTTATGTACATATTGTGCTTTTTTTTTATTTTTACAGAACTCAGACAACCCCTTTAAGGACAAGGCCCATGTTCATTTTTGCATCTTGGTTTTTTCTCCCTACATTCCAAGAGCCATAACATTTGTAATTTTCAGTTCACATACCCATATAAGGGCTTTTTTTTTACAGCGTAAGAAAAATAATTTTAGACTTTAATAGTTCTTGCATTTTTAGACACAGCGATACCTGTTATGTTTATTTTTTTATATTTATTTTTATATGTAAAATGAGAGAAAGGGAATATAACTCTTGTAGGTTAAGGACAGACAAGGACAGTGTGTCCTAACTAGAACCCAGCCCCCTTTCCCTACCTACTTGCAGTGTAAGCGCTAAATCGCAGAACTGCAACTGGATGATGGTCCCTACTCTAATTAAAGTTCGGAGACAGACAATCACAAACAGACAAACAAACACAATAGAAGCATCGTATGAAAACGGGTCGGAAGCAGACGGGTAATGAGGTACCAAGACCGAGAGACAAAGGATGGCCAAGAGGCAAGCCGGGGTAAGAAGCATGAGATATCAAATAGCAATCAGGAACAGGAACCAAGAACAAAGGTAGGCTAAAAAGACTATTACTGGCAGAGGTTCCACACAATAGGGGATATAAATATAGAGCTAGGTCCCCGGACCAAAACCTGATTGGTCCAGTGAACTCAGTCTCCATAGGTCAACCATACAACCAAAAGGTAATAGGACATATGGGCTGTCATTCAGCCCACTGCTATTGTCTCCTGAGGAAAAGCAGAGCATTGCACTTGGCCGCCTCACTGGGTGGGGGGGCTCAGCAGTGTGTCTCACCTGGTGCGGCCATGCCGAAGCTGAGGATCACGCCGCTGGAGCCCAGACAGGTAAGTTTATTAAATTACCCCCCCTCTGGACCCTAAACACGGGGAGCAGGCTTCAATGGAAACTCAATATGAAACTTTCTCTTCAAACGAGGAGCAACAAGCCATGTCGTCAGGAAGTTTTTTTAACAGAATTAGATGACACATTTTTAAAAACCTATAAATGATCACCCACACGACCTTCTTCACCTGGGAAGGAAGTCAGTTATAAAATTCATAGAGATGTAGGTCCAAGGTCCCTGTGGAATGGGCAAGGGGCAAAGTAGATCCATAGGACGTCTCCTGGGTACCTTGACTCTTGCACAAACATCATGCAGGCACAAAGGCATTCACAAGTAGACCACCAGTAAGCTCTGGAAACCAGATGGTTAGTATCAGCAATCCCTGAATGCCTTGCAAGTACAGACCGATAAGACTCCTCCAAAACTCTGAGGCGAAGATTGAAAAGAACAATTTACTAGAAGGAAGATTATTGGGAGCCAAATAATTAATGGCAATAATGACAAAAACAGGAGGAAGAATGTTAACAGGTTTAGTATCTATAGGATCACAGATAGAAAAACGAAGTGATAAAACATCCGCTTTCACATTACCAGACCCAGGACAATAAGTACCAATAAAATTAAACAGGGTGAAGAACAAGGCCCAACGTGCACTCTGCCGGGAAAAGCAGAGCATCACGCTCTGTAACTAAGGATGTGGCCTAGGGAGTGTGGCTCAGCAGTATGTCTTACCCAGCATGGCCATGCCGAAACTGAGGATCGCGCCGCTGGATCTGGGAACCTTCAGCCTCAGGCTGTCACAGTAACCAATCGGAGCACCAAGATTTTGCTGTGGGGGCTCCAGTCAGAAGGAAGAGAGAGCTCACTTCCTCTGCCTAACCCCACAGATGCCACAGTCATTATTGACCACAGGATCTGAAGGGTTAAATGACCGGGTTTGGCACCATCACCAATCCTGGTCAATGTGGCTGAGTACCTGCTGTATTATACTGGCATTGCACCTGGTGCTGGTTCAGTGCAGCAACCCGCTCCATACAACCCCTTAAATGGGTTGTCCGGGTTAAGAGCTGAACTCGGACATGCCTATATTTTCACCCAGGCAGCCTGCCTGACAAAGGCATCGGAGTATGGGCAAAGGCTTTCTTATTTACAAACGACACACTGCCAGGTGGAGGCTTCCGCCCAGCACTGTGTTCGGTGATGTCACCGGCTCTGATGGGCCGGCTTTAGCGCTGCCCTAGCCGTTTTACAGGCTAGGGCATCCTTAAAGCCCGCCCATCAGTGCCGGTGACGTCACCGGGCTCACTGCTGGGCGGAAGCCTCCACCTGGCAGAGCCTGGTTCGTCACCGGAACTGCACAAAATGCCTTTGCCCTGCCATGAAATGCTCAGATGCTCTTGTCAGGCAGGCTGCCTGGGTAAAATTCTGGGTATGTCTGGGTTCAGCTCTGAACCCAGACAACCCTTTTAAGCATAATAATGTACATGTACATGACTATGCATTAAGTGGTTAGTATTACACACCATAACACACCCTATTGTGTGAATGAGTCTCAATCTGTTTTAAAAAGTAGCACTGTCTGTGGAGCTTCTGAGGCAGGTCCTTCTGCAGGTTCTGCAGAACTCTGCATAAAGAAATTTTGTCATAGCTCGTGACAAAAAAATACACATTAAAACCAAAATTTGCATAAATCTTTGGGCAGTTTTGATGGCCTTGGGCCCCAGGTATTATAATCCATCATTGGTCTCTGCTTTTATTGTATGTGCAGATAACAACAGTCATGACCAGAGGAGTCACTCTACTACCTTCCAACTTTAGGATGTCTATTATGGATTAGTGAGGGCAATCATTGATTTTGAGTAATCATCATTGACCTGCAAGTGCTCTGGATCCCCTCTTTAAGCCAGAGCAGAGAGCTGGGACCTGATCAGCTGTCCTCAACAGAAGAAACAATCAGGAATGTAGCATTATCAAGTGCCTAATGGAAGTTTTAAGAACTGCCAGACCTGCCAGCTTTTCTCCATGATGGTTACAGTTTTTTGTTTTTTTTAAACATTAATCTATTAAATTCATTTGCCCTGAAATGAGCTTTGGATACACAACCCCTTTAACAGTTTCCATCATATAGCAACGTATGCAATTACACAGGAGCATAGTGTAATGCTTTTAGAATTCCGGAGAGATCTAAGATCAATTGTATGATTATAAGGAGAATTAAAGGAATACAAGAATTTTTTGTGGGTTCTTCAGGAAACCATAGACACATCTTACTAATAAGTAGTGTCCTAAAACAAGGGTCATTTAAATACTACCTTCCTTCTGATTCCTGCGCATAAAGCAAATGCAGAGAAAAAAATTATAGTATGGGGTTACTTTCAACTCCATTATTTCCAACTGTTTTATTATTTTATACTGCCTGTGGGTCTTTATTTCCACTGTGCATTTCCCATTGTGGAGCAGAATATACCCCACCTTCTTTTCTCAATTGCAGTCTCTGTGCACTTTACAGCAGTGGTTTAATGTTTGCCCTAAGGAAAACAGCCCTGCTAAGATGCCTGTGATATTTGTGCAGAGTAGTTAGAATGAGTTCCTCTCCCACACACTGCTTTGTCTCCACTCACTGTTCACATCTGCTTCCTCCTCATCGCTGCTATGGATGGGGAGGGATGTGGTGATGTGCTCGTGAAAGAAGCAGGAGACCCTTTTAAATGCACCTGATATGATATTTAAAAACCATTTGGCTCATTGCGACACAGCATCATTAGCGTGGTAATAAAATTCACCCCGTAGACGCAGGAAAGACATAATGGACTGTGATTACATTATTTTTCTACTATGTAACAACTAAATGACATGGAAGGAGATGAGATTGCAAGGAGCATCTGAGCAATGGTTACAAGCCATTTGGCCTTTACCTTACCATACCTCATTTTTTTTTACATCAACCAAATGTTATTCCTTGCAGTAAGATCTTAGTTCATACAAATGATATACAGATATTGCTTTTTGTTACTGTACCTCTTTCATTTTTTAAAGAGCAACAACCTCTTCAAACGAATTGCACTTATGCTTATACTTATTCTCTCCCCATATAATAAGGGTATGCAGTGATGTCTAGATGCAGCCTAGTCTTTGTAAGTGGCCCTTTTGTTCCCACCAGGCCAGTAGCGTCTAACCTGTGGTCCTGCAACTACTGAAAACTACAACCTCCCAACGTGCCCAGATACATACCTCTGAAATCATATCTCACGTCTTGCCCACTAACAGACCCAAAACTTTGTAGAAAAAACTATGTGCTACATTGAACTCTATGGACTGAGCAGATGAGTTGTGTTCTTCAAATAGACAGATTCTTTTTAGTAGCTCCACTTTCTGGTAATTTAATAGTGTCTAACCTGTGGCCCTGCAGCTACTGAAAACTACAACCTCCAACATGCCCAGATACATACCTCTGAAATCACATCTCACGTCTTGCCCACGAACAGGACCAAAACTTTGTAGAAAAAGCTATGCGCTACATGGAACTCTATGGACTGAGCAGATGAGTTGTGTTCTTTGAAGAGACAGATTCTTTCTAGTAGCTCCACTTTCTGGTAATTTAATAGTGTCTAACCTGTGGTCCTGCAGCTACTGAAAACTACAACGTCCAACATGCCCAGATACATACCTCTGAAATCACATCTCACGTCTTGCCCACGAACAGAACCAAAACTTTGTAGAAAAAACTATGCGCTACATGGAACTCTATAGACTGAGCAGATGAGTTGTGTTCTTCGAAGAGACAGATTCTTTCTAGTAGCTCCACTTTCTGGTAATTTAATAGTGTCTAACCTGTGGTCCTGCAGCTATTGAAAACTACAACCTCCAATATTCCTAGATACATACCTCTGAAATCATATCTTACGTCTTGCCCACAAACAGACACAAAACTTTGTAGAAAAAACTATGTGCTACATTGAAATCTATGGACTGAGCAGATGAGTTGGGTTCTTTGAAGAAACAGATTCTTTCTAGTAGCTACACATTCTGGTAATTTAATTGTGGGTTATCTAAGCCAGGCAAACTCCTTACAGTGCCTTGCGAAAGTATTCGGCCCCCTGGAACTTTTCAACCTTTTGCCACATTTCAGGCTTCAAACAAAAGATATAACATTTTAAATTTTTGGTGAAGAATCAACAACAAGTGGGTCACAATTGTGAAGTGGAACTAAATTTATTGGATCATTTAAACTTTTTTTGTAATAATAAAACTGAAAAGTGGGGCGTGCAAAATTATTCGGCCCCCTTACATTAATACTTTGTTGCGCCACCTTTTGCTGCGATTACAGCTGCAAGTCGCTTGGGGTATGTCTCTATCAGTTTTGCACATCTAGAGACTGAAATTCTTGCCCATTCTTCCTTGCAATACAGCTCGAGCTCTTTGAGGTTGGATGGAGAGCGTTTGTGAACAGCAGTTTTCAGCTCTTTCCACATATTCTCAATCGGATTCAGGTCTGGACTTTGACTTGGCCATTCTAAGACCTGGATACGTTTATTTTTGAACCATTCCATTGTAGATTTTGCTTTATGTTTGGGATCATTGTCTTGTTGGAAGATAAATCTCCATCCTAGTCTCAGGTCTTTTGCAGACTCCAACAGGTTTTCATCCAGAATGGTCCTGTATTTGGCTCCATCCATCTTCCCATCAATTTTAACCATCTTCCCTGTCCCTGCTGATGAAAAGCAGGCCCAAACCATGATGCTGCCACCACCATGTTTGACAGTGGGGATGGTGTGTTCAGGGTGATGAGCTGTGTTGCTTTTATGCCAAACGTATCGTTTTGCATTGTTTCCAAAAAGTTTGATTTTGGCTTCATCTGACCAGAGCACCTTCTTCCATATGTTTGGTGTGTCTCCCAAGTGGCCTGTGGCAAACTGTAAACAAGACTTTTTATGGATATCTTTGAGAAATGGCTTTCTTCTTGCCACTCTTCCATAAAGGCCAGATTTGTGAAGTGTTCGACTGATTGTTGTCCTATGGACAGACTCTCCCACCTCAGCTGTAGATCTCTGCAGTTCATCCAGAGTGATCATGGGCCTCTTGGCTGCATCTCTGATCAGTCTTCTCCTTTTCTGAGATGAAAGTTTAGAGGGACGGCCGGGTCTTGGTAGATTTGCAGTGGTCTGATACTCCTTCCATTTCAATATGATCACTTGCACAGTGCTCCTTGGGATGTTTAAAGCTTGGGAAATCTTTTGGTATCCAAATCCAGCTTTAAACTTCTCCACAACAGTATCACGGACCTGCCTGGTGTGTTCCTTGGTCTTCATGATGCTCTCTGTGCTTTAAACAGAACCCTGAGACTATCACAGAGCAGGTGCATTTATACGGAGACTTGATTACACACAGTTGGATTCTATTTATCTTCATCAATCATTTAGGACAACATTGGATCATTCAGAGATCCTCTGTCACGCGAGGTCGGCGTTGCGCTCCCTCTGCACGACGTCGCCGGACCTCTCCGCCCCCCTAGAGACGAGCAATAGGGAATTGAAGTGCTGGTCTTGTCAGCCAGCACTTCATGAGTTAATTCTCTGTTTGGGTTTAGCCATGTGGTGCTGATCACACCACATGGCTACTTTACATATTGTTTGGACAGCTTGCTCCGCCTCAGGTCATGTGATGCTGGCCACATCACATGATCCTGGGCGGGCTATTTAAAGATGGCAACTGCCTCACTCAGATGCCTGTGATTAGTCTTCTGAGATCAGTGCTGTGTGTTGGACCTTGCTTTTGGATTATTGGTATATTGGATTTTGGCTTTGGACTTAGACTACGCTTTTGTGATTCCCCTCGGTATTTGACGTGACCTCCTGTTCTTGATTTGGCTTGCTTACGATTCTGCTATTGTGTTTGTTTCTGTCTGTGTTCGTCTTTCCCTGTGTTCCCTTCCCTACCCTGTGCACGTACTCAGCATAGGGACTGAGTAAGATGAGAATGCTTGGCCTGGGAGAAAATGTCTGTATGTGGGTAAGTAACTGGCTCAGTGATAGAAAACAGAGGGTGGTTATTAATGGTAGATACTCAGATTGGGTCACTGTAACTAGTGGGGTACCACAGGGGTCTGTATTGGGCCCTATTCTCTTCAATATATTTATTAATGATCTTGTAGAAGGCTTGCACAGTAAAATATCAATTTTTGCAGATGACACTAAACTGTGTAAAGTAATTAACACAGAAGAAGACAGTTCACTGCTACAGATGGATCTGGATAGACTGGAGGCTTGGGCAGAGAAGTGGCAGATGAGGTTTAACACTGACAAATGTAAAGTTATGCATATGGGAAGGAATAATGCAAGTCACCAATACATACTAAATGGTAAAATATTGGGTAACTCTGACATAGAAAAGGACCTAGGAATTTTAGTGAACAGAAATCTAAGCTACAGAAACCAGTGTCAGACAGCTGCTGCCAAGGCCAATAAGATAATGGGCTGCATCAAAAGAGGCATAGATGCCCGTGATGAGAACATAGTCCTGCCACTTTACAAATCACTAGTCAGACCACACATGGAGTACTGTGTACAGTTCTGGGCTCCTGTGAACAAGGCAGACATAGCAGAGCTGGAGAGGGTTCAGAGGAGGGCAACTAAAGTAATAACTGGAATGGGTGGACTACAGTACCCAGAAAGATTATCAAAATTAGGCTTATTCACTTTAGAAAAAAGACGACTGAGGGGAGATCTAATAACTATGTATAAATATATCAGAGGTCAGTACAGAGATCTCTCCCACGATCTATTTATCCCCAGGACTGTGACCGTGACGAGGGGCCATCCTCTGCGTCTGGAAGAAAGAAGGTTTGTACATAAACATAGAAGAGGATTCTTTACGGTAAGAGCAGTGAGACTATGGAACTCTCTGCCTGAGGAGGTGGTGATGGTAAGTTCACTAAAAGAGTTCAAGAGGGGCCTGGATGTATTTTTGGAGGGTAATAATATTATAGGTTATAGTTACTAGAGAGGGGTCGTTGATCCAGGGAGTAATTCTGATTGCCTGATTGGAGTCGGGAAGGAATTTTTTTCCCTAAAGTGGGGAAAACTGGCTTCTACCTCACAGGGTTTTTTTTGCCTTCCTCTGGATCAACTTGTAGGAAAACAGGCCGAACTGGATGGACAGATGTCTTTTTTCGGCCTTATAAACTATGTTACTATGTTACTATGTTACTATGACTGTCTCCAAGTTACGGTTTTGTCGCCTAGGGCATCTACTGTAAGTAGGCAGGGAAAGAGGTGGGGTTCAGACAGGGCACACTATCCCTTGTTTCCCTGTCGTGACAGAATCACAGGCCATACCTAATGGAGCCGTTGCGAGTACTCACGGACCAGATGAGTAACATGGCTCAGATGATCCAGGATTTGGCCGGGAGACTCCAACATCAGGAGCAGCTGCGGACTGCACCCGCAGTCGTTCCCTCCATGCCAAACCCCAATATTGAACCCCATGTAAAATTGCCCGATCGGTTTTCTGGGGACCGAAGGACTTTCCATTCCTTTAAGAAAAGTTGTAAATTATATTTCCGTTTACGCTCACACTCCTCGGGTTCTGAGCAGCAGCGGGTAGGAATAATTATTTCCTTGCTGCAAGGTGATCCGCAGGAGTGGGCTTTCTCATTGCCACCTGACTCCCCTTGTCTATTGTCTGTGGAGGCTTTTTTCCGGGCCCTAGGTCTTTTATATGAAGAACCTGACTTGGCCGCTGTAGCTGAAACTCAGCTCAGAGACATTCGGCAGGGTAACCGTCCAGTTGAGGATTACTGTGCTGAGTTCAGAAAATGGTGTGTGTCCTCTAAATGGAATGACCCTGCTTTGAGAAGCCAGTTTAGGGTGGGACTGTCTGACCATCTGAAGGATTTACTAGTTAGTTATCCTACTCCTGACACCTTAGAGGCGACTATGACCTTAGTTATCAAACTTGACCGACGGTTTAGGGAGAGACAAAAGGAACGTTCTGTTGCCCCTCAAGTTGCCGTGTTGTCCGAAGTTCCTCTTCAGAGCCCGTCTCCTATCAAGGTCCAGGAGGAGCCTATGCAGTTGGGAGTTACTATGAGGGATCAGAGACGCCTGAGAGGGGCCTGTTTTTACTGCGGTGAGATGAACCACTGGCTCCAGCAGTGTCCGAGACTTCTGCTCTCAAAAAGGTCTGTTCCTGGAAGTAAGGTACCCCCTGCGGTGGTAAGAAAGAAAATCTTGTTACCTATTTCCATTTCTTATAACCAACTCAAGAGATCCGGTGAAGCATTTGTGGATTCAGGTTCTGCTGCTAATTTTATTGATTATGATTTTGTGCAATCTGTGGGTGTGCCTATAATTCCTTTAAAGGAGGTAATTCAAATTATCGCACTGGATTCCACTCCATTGAATAATGGGAGAGTGGAGTTTTGTACTCCTGAGGTTGTATTAACTGTAGGAATTACCCATACTG
Organism: Rhinella marina; assembly: GCA_900303285.1. Classification (NCBI taxonomy): domain Eukaryota; kingdom Metazoa; phylum Chordata; class Amphibia; order Anura; family Bufonidae; genus Rhinella; species Rhinella marina. The sequence goes on along the minus strand of ONZH01026113.1, from coordinate 188,919 downwards.
AGACTTGCTCCTTCCTTGTATTAAAGGATTTACCTGCCGACCTTGTTTTAGGTCTGCCTTGGTTACAGGACCACAACCCTGTAATCAACTGGTCGGTAGGTGAATTGGAAAAATGGGGAATGAATTGTTACAAATGTTGTAGATCAGTATTGCAGTTGGGAGGTACCACTGAGTCTCTTTCCTTGCCCAAGTATATTGGCGATTTTTCGGACGTGTTTTCCATGTCCGAGACTGAGTTCCTCCCTCCTCACCGGCAATATGATTGCGCCATCGACCTTATTGAGGGATCCAAATATCCCAAAGGTCGCATTTATAATCTCTCTACTCCTGAACGTCAGTCCATGAGGGATTATCTCAAAGAGAGTCTGGCCAAGGGTCACATCCGGCCTTCAGTTTCTCCCATGGGGGCAGGTTTTTTCTTTGTTGGTAAAAAGGATGGAGGATTGAGGCCCTGTATCGATTACAGGGAGCTCAATAAAATCACTGTTAAAAACAGATACCCGTTGCCCCTTATTCCTGACTTGCTGAATCAGGTCCAGGGGGCCTGTTGGTTCACCAAGCTGGATTTGAAGGGGGCATACAACCTAATCAGGATTCGTGAGGGGGACGAATGGAAAACTGCGTTTAATACCCCGGAGGGTCATTATGAGTACTTGGTAATGCCTTTTGGGTTAAGTAACGCTCCGGCAATTTTCCAAAACTTTGTCAATGACATTTTTAGACCATTTATTGGGAAATTTGTAATTGTCTATATTGATGACATCCTGATTTTTTCTGCAGACTGGGAGAGTCACGTATCTCACACCAGGCAAGTGCTGGAGGTGTTGCGTGAAAACAAGTTGTTTGTTAAAGGGGAAAAGTGTACCTTTGGTGTTCAGGAAGTGGCCTTTTTGGGATACATTCTCACCCCTTTTTCTTTCAAAATGGACCCAGTTAAAGTACAGGCCATTGTGGATTGGGTGCGACCTTCCTCTTTGAAGGCGCTCCAGCGATTTCTGGGGTTTGCTAATTTTTATCGTAAATTTGTCAAAAATTTTTCAGTGGTAGCCAAACCCATTACGGATTTGACTCGCAAGGGTGCTGATCTGGTCAATTGGCCCCCTGCAGCAATTGAGGCCTTTGAAAGGTTAAAGCAGTGTTTTATTAATGCTCCTGTGTTGGTCCAGCCTGATCAAAGTAAGCCTTTTGTAGTTGAGGTGGATGCGTCTGAGGATGGTGTGGGGGCTGTACTGTCTCAGGGGTCTTCCACCTTAACTAATCTTATGCCATGCGCCTTCTTCTCCCGCAAGTTCTCTCCTGCCGAGAGGAATTATGATATTGGGAATAGGGAGTTACTTGCAATCAAGTGGGCATTTGAGGAATGGCGTCATTTTTTAGAAGGGGCATTTCACCGCATTACGGTCCTCACGGATCATAAGAATTTGATGTTTCTAGAATCGGCTAAGCGATTGAATCCTAGACAGGCGAGGTGGGCTTTGTTCTTTACTCGTTTTGATTTTTGTGTTACCTTCAGACCCGGGAGCAAGAACGTTAAGGCCGATGCCTTATCCCGAAGTTTCCAGGCGTATCAGCCTCCTGACGTCCCTCCTGAGTCCATCCTGCCAGCTGATATCATCGTGGCCGCTACCTCATCTGACCTCGCTTCTGAAATCTCGGCAGGACAACATCTTGCTCCCATTGGTACCCCCAATGACAAATTGTTTGTGCCGGCTCATTTGCGGTTGCGACTGCTGGGTGAGTGCCATAATTCTGTTTTGTGTGGACATCCTGGCATCAATGCCACCAAGGAGTTGGTCTCTAGGCAGTATTGGTGGCCGTCAATCTCCAGAGATGTTCAGGCTTTTGTAACTGCGTGTAACACTTGTGCCAGGTCCAAGAATTCCAAGACAAGACCTATGGGTGAGTTACATCCTTTACCCATACCTAGCAGACCTTGGTCACATCTGTCCATGGACTTTATCACGGACTTGCCGTGCTCTGAGGGTAAAACCGTGATACTTGTGGTGGTTGACAGATTCAGCAAAATGTGTCATTTTATTCCTTTGTGTAAATTACCCTCTGCGAAGGTCTTGGCGTCCGTGTTCATTGATAATATTGTCAAACTACATGGTGTTCCTGAGAATATCGTTTCTGATAGGGGAGTACAGTTTGTGTCTAGGTTCTGGAGGGCGTTCTGTAATAAGATTGGTATCTCTTTGTCCTTTTCATCAGCCTTTCATCCGGAGACCAATGGTCAGACTGAACGTCTTAACCAATCCGTTGAGCAATATCTCAGATGTTATGTTTCTGATAACCAACATGTTTGGGCCAGATTCCTGTCTCTGGCTGAATTTGCAATTAATAATCGTGTTAATTCATCCTCTGGGATGTCGCCGTTTTTCTGCAATATGGGTTTTCATCCACGCTTTAGCTCCTTTTCCCCATCTGCGTCGGTTGTCCCAGAGGTCAATGATTTTTCTCAAGAACTGTGCACAGTTTGGGCACAGGTTCAGTCGAACCTGGAAAAGGCCCAAGGAGTTCAAAAAGCTAAGGCTGATAGAAAACGTTCTAAGGGTGTGAATTTTAAGGTTGGCGATAAGGTATGGTTATCGACTAAAAATCTCAACATGAGGGTACCATCCTATAAGTTTGCACCTCGCTTCATTGGTCCTTACAGGATCACCAAGGTGATCAATCCGGTTTCTTTTAGGTTATGTTTACCCGACTCCCTTCGTGTTCATAATGTTTTTCATGTGTCTTTGCTCAAACGTTATGTTGCTCCCGTTGGTCCTGAGGAACAGTCTCCACCTCCGGTTGAGGTAGCAGGACAAATGGAGCATGAGATTGCCAGAATTGTGGATGTGAGAAGGGTCCGGAATTCCTTCCAGTACCTCGTACATTGGAAGGGGTTCGGTCCTGAGGACAGGTCTTGGGTACCGTTGACCAGGATGCATGCAGACTCGCTCATCCGAAAGTTCCATCTGCAGCATCCCGATAAGCCTGCTCCCGCTGGTAAGGGTCCGGTGGCCCCTCGTGAAGGGGGGGTACTGTCACGCGAGGTCGGCGTTGCGCTCCCTCTGCACGACGTCGCCGGACCTCTCCGCCCCCCTAGAGACGAGCAATAGGGAATTGAAGTGCTGGTCTTGTCAGCCAGCACTTCATGAGTTAATTCTCTGTTTGGGTTTAGCCATGTGGTGCTGATCACACCACATGGCTACTTTACATATTGTTTGGACAGCTTGCTCCGCCTCAGGTCATGTGATGCTGGCCACATCACATGATCCTGGGCGGGCTATTTAAAGATGGCAACTGCCTCACTCAGATGCCTGTGATTAGTCTTCTGAGATCAGTGCTGTGTGTTGGACCTTGCTTTTGGATTATTGGTATATTGGATTTTGGCTTTGGACTTAGACTACGCTTTTGTGATTCCCCTCGGTATTTGACGTGACCTCCTGTTCTTGATTTGGCTTGCTTACGGTTCTGCTATTGTGTTTGTTTCTGTCTGTGTTCGTCTTTCCCTGTGTTCCTTTCCCTACCCTGTGCACGTACTCAGCATAGGGACTGTCTCCAAGTTACGGTTTTGTCGCCTAGGGCATCTACTGTAAGTAGGCAGGGAAAGAGGTGGGGTTCAGACAGGGCACACTATCCCTTGTTTCCCTGTCGTGACATCCTCAATGAACTTCTGGAGTGAGTTTTCTGAACTGAAAGTAAATGGGCCAAATAATTTTGCACGCCCAACTTTTCAGTTTTATTATTACAAAAAAAGTTTAAATGATCCAATAAATTTCATTCCACTTCACAATTGTGACCCACTTGTTGTTGATTCTTCACCAAACATTTAAAATGTTATATCTTTTTGTTTGAAGCCTGAAATGTGGCAAAAGGTTGAAAAGTTCCAGGGGACCGAATACTTTCGCAAGGCACTATATGTGTTTCTCTTTCTAAAGCCTCTCAATTTCCATCATTTACATAGAAATATATATTTTTTTAATATTAAGGAGTAGAGATAAGCGAATCTAGCTTCATAGATTCGTATCGAATCTTACAAATTTTCCACTCTGAAGCGAATCCGGATTTTTTCGGATTTGCCTTGTATTATTCTGGAACCAGATGGTCTTTTGGAACGAGTTCCCCGAACCAGATGGTCTTTTGGAACGAGTTCCCCGAACCACCGCCCGCTCCAGACATCAGGGTGTCACACTCTGAACTCAAGACGAGAAACCCAGCTTCAGTGCCCTTATTCTCCTTACAGGCTGCTGAGGTTGCTGCGCATCGTGAGGCGGTTCGTTGTGAGGCGGCTCGTCGTGAGGCGGCTGGTGCGGCTGCTGTGGCTGGAGAGGCGGAGGTGGCTGAAGCGTCCACTTCGCCGCCCAGGAGGAGATAAACAACACCTTCTATAAGGCAGAACCCGATTGTGCCAGCTGGGTGATTTAAAGGACTCCTCAGGAGGACCTATGGTATCCACACCATGGACTGCACCTGATGGGTGAGAGCTAGTTGGCACTTTTTTTGTTTGTTTAGTTTGTATTTCCCCCTGTTTGACTCTCACCCAGATGGACATGGCTTGTCAGGACTCTCCCCATTCTTCAGAAAACTCCCAGTTGCACCTAAGCTTGCCTATTTTCCTTCCCCCCCCCCCCCCCTTCTCAGGTTATTTGGGAGCCCCCTTTGCAAAAAGGGTTCTCTATTTGCTGCTATTTTCTATTATTCATATGGATTACATGTTACCTGTTTGGATTCCAAAATTACCTCACGTGGATTACAATTTTGGAGTGTGTTCCAGTGTTTTATCATGCCAAGGAGCCACGAGGAGAGACTCAAACGTATATCTGAGCCTTTTATGCTTTCAAATGTGAAACTGATTGCACTAAAATGTTTGCATAATTATGTCTTTGCTGTATTTTGGCTTAACTGTTTTTACTGGTTCAGCAACGTTCAAGCACTTTAGCCCATTGTGTGTATTCGGTACTGCAATGTGTCCTATTATGCACTTATTGCACGGTGTTTTTAGTAATTTATGCACTTATCTGGATAACTAGCAGTGAGCACCTTACTTTTCTACCTCATATGGACTGCCTCTAAAGACTGTACGCCGCGGCCTAGCCTTGTGCGTATGACGCAATCGCGAGTCAATAGTACGCTAAGGATTTGTACGCACTTTTGTACACTAATGCTTATGTATTGCGTACTTTTAACAACACTGACTGTACGTTCGTAATTTGTGCAGGAATGTTCGCATAACAACGATTATTTTTTAACGTAAATTTCACCAAATAAATTTGGATTAAGAACGAATCTTGTCATAAATTCGTCGAACATTTGCCGAAGCGAATTTTGGATGATTCGCTCATCTCTATTAAGGAGCTACTTTTTAATAGAGTAGATTTCAGAGGGCTGAAATAAAGAGCATCTCCTCTTACAAAAAAAGAGCACTGGTCCTATAGGTCACCACTGAACCGGTTGCAGTCATCACTCCAACGAGTCAAACTGTTGGAGTAATGTAAGAATGAAGCCTGCATAATTATGCCGATATGTTACATTACGTTTTCATAAATGGTATCTATGTATGGCACTGCTTAGTAAATGCTAGCTGGGGTGTCCAAAGGGAAGGTAAAACACCCTATGGATATACTACACAACAGTGATATAAATGTATTGCACTACACTGTAAATGTTAGTATTGGAAACAACACTGAAGTTATGCTGTCACCTACTAGCAAATTGTATTGTTGCTGTTGCTGTTTAACTATATGTGATTGAACATGTCCATATAATCTAATTTATCCAGGGCATTAAGAGCATCTGTTAGCCTGACCAGCCATATTAAACCAGGCATACTGTCTGGTAGGGTTAATCATGCTGATTAAAATGATACCTTTGTTTTGTCTGTATGTTTAACAGCTGCAGAGATATATGAGTTTTTATTTAAATGCCCACAAACAAGTTTGAGCACTGGTGGGCTGGCCAGAGCCCTTGGAGCACTGCTCTTTTAAGCAGTGAACACTCCCCCCAAAAGCAGTGCTCCAAGGACTCTGACCGACTCATTCACAAGCCTGCTCATTTGCATATAAATAAAAACGCATATATCTATGCACCTGTTTAACATACAGAGAAAAGAAAGGCATCATTTTAATCAGCATGATCAACCCTTCCAGGTAGTATGCCTGGTTTAATATGGCTGATCATGCTGACAGATGTTCTTTGAACTGTTGTGAGAGCACATGACTGGAACGGACTACATATAAGTGCAGCCATGCCTAGGGCAGACATAGGAGGAAAGCAGAGCAGAGAGGAGACACAGGAGTTCCTGAGAGAGTTAGCTGGAAGATGATTCAGATTTCTCCTATCAGTGGAGATAAATAGTACTACATCTCCGGGTACAGATAGGGCAAATATACAGCTGGGTACCACAGAAGCATTGTGGCCAGAGCTACGAGGTTTAGAGAAGCCACCTAGCCTGAGATCCTGATAGCAGCCAAAGTCTATATAATTGTCAGATCTGTCATAAGGACCAGCCAGTCTTCTGTCTGCAAGCAACTCTGTGTGACAGCCTGCATACCTGCTGATTGGGACTTTGCAGATTGTGAAGTACTGTGTCACAGGTAGAGAAAGTAGATAGGTAAAGTCCACGGCACTCAGTGTTATGATGCTCTGAGAATTACTTTATTGATATATATATATCCAATAACAGGGTCTGGTATAGATAAAGCTGTGATATCAGACAGTGCTCAGATATTAAAGAATGTTTCAGTCATAGACCTTCCTCAGCCATATGAGCACTCAAGCTATCACATGCAGACTCATAAGGCTGAGGAAACATCCTTTAATATCTGAGTATCGTCTGATATCACAGCTTTATCTATACTGGATCCTTATTGGATATATATCAACAAATTAATTCTTGGAGCATCACAACACTGAGTTCCATGGACTTTACCTATCTATGTGTTTTCCTTCCACTGGCACCACCAGATATGGAGTGCAGGTGCCAGCTCTGTTTCTAGTGTACAGAAAGTAGTGGTCTTTATTCATGCCACTTTGGGAAGGCCAAAACCACAGTGTTGATGCCAGGGAATTGGGTGCAAACAGTCAGAGGGGGAATGTTGCCTCTTAAAGGAAATGTGTTACACTATATGTGACTGTTAATACTTAAAGAGACACTGTACATGTTTAATCTGTTGCTTCTAACTAAGCATATCCCCTCACTGATAATCTGTAACCCTTAAAACCATAAATTTATTGCCCCATTTAAAGGGGTTATCCCATGGCTAATGTAAAAAAAAATAAAATTAGACATCATATAGTACATGAAAAGCTCTTTCTAACATACTGAGAACCAGTCCTGTACCTCAAAAGGATCCAGAGATCTCCCCATTCATTGCTTTGCTAGATTTATATCAAGCGGACAGCTCAAGGGGAGTGTCTTTTCTGTTGCAGCTGAAGGGGCATGTCTCAGCTTTCCCTATCACAGCTCAGGAGGCAGTTGAAGGAAGAAATTGAGCATCTCAGTGAGCAGGTCAAAGAAATAAGAGAAAAACAAACAGCAGGTGACGCCATACAGATACATGTTATTGAATAACTCAGTGGCTATGCTACATTTTTAATTAATGCAATTTTTTTAATTGCATGCAATTACAAAAGTATTCATACTGTGCTGGTTTGAAAACTGTAGAATACTTTTCGTAAAGGGCAACCCCTTTAAGCCAAGTAAAGTTTGGCTTGTTTAAAGGGAACCTGTCATCACCGAAACACCCCCTGAACTAGAGTAAGTGTTGTATAGTGTAAGTGATGCTGAATCCGAATATGTAAGTTTTATCTTCATACTCACTTCCATTCCGACGCTGTGCTCCCACAAACTTGCAATAAAATGCACTCAATGGACTCTTCTTTGAGTCCTCTCCATTATGTGAGTGAGCACTGGAGTCCAGTGAGTGCATTTTACTGCAGGTTTGTGGGAGCACAGCGTCAGAATGCAAGTGAGTATGAAGATAAAAATTACATGTTCCGATTCAGCATCACTTACACTATACACCGCTTACTCTAGTTCAGGGGGTCTTTCGGAGATGACAAGTTCCCTTTAAGTTAGGACTGCGTCCACCTGATTCCTTCCAGCATCCTAGAGTGGGGAGCCACACAAGGCCAAAAAAATTCTGTCTGTAAGGTCTCACCCCCTTAAATACTTGACCACTGCTCCATTCAAATCCTTCCTGTGGCTAAATGATAAATGCTAGAAATAATGGTGTCTGACCACAGAGTTCCTCACCAATCTAATATTTCTCCCTTAGTAAGTGAGTAGGTTATAAATATTTTGTCTGGAATATCCCTTTAAAGTTCCTATATGAATCGTAACCCAGTTTTTCTAGGTTCCTGAATTGATAATCTCTCTACATTATGTCTATAATATCTGCACATGGCATATTTGACATATAGTATTCTAGTTAATCTGTATGAAAACCTCTATGGGATGTAATGGCTGCCATTATCTCAGATTTCCCAGTATCTGTTATAATGAGTGAATATAAACAGAAGAGTTGGAGTCAATGAATGTCAGAATTTAATTTTATTTTGCAAGGTTTTTGAGAATTTATTTTTATTTTACAAGGTTTTTTGACACTTAAAAATCATAGACGTATCTTCACCACCCATGCAATTTTCCCCATAGTATCCATCATCAAGAAGTATTATTTACAGTGGTGATAGTACGGCTCTCGGATGCATCGTCTGACCCTCTAATGGCCTCTAAGGATTCCTAAACAAGCAAAATCTATATTAACATTACCAGATTGCTGTACAGTGATCACTTAAGAAGTCATTTTATTTAAAGTTCATGCAATTATGTTTTAATTCTCCGATGGATGGGAGAAGAACTGAAATTACAGTCGTCCACAGCAGGACAGAAGCACGCATCAGTGGAAAAGCTGTTAATTTATGAGGCAGGCATTGCTCCGCATTAACATTCTGTGTAGTAATGAGGAACCACATCAGACAAGCACGGGAGAAATTTTATGATTAAATAATTTTAAATGCCATAAAAAGTTTGTGCAGCTCTTCAGATTTTTCAATGCAGAGTTATTTCGTTTTGTAGGCCACTATTAATCAAATGAGGGGTATTATGGTTATATCATATTCTTCTGTAGATTTTTATGGCTGGCAGTGGTTAAGCAGTTTATTCAGAACATAATGGCACCTAATAGGTCAGAACTCCTCTTGAGCAAAAGTTTCTGGAAATTGACTGCAAATAGTCATTGCTCAAACAGAGAGCATTGTGATAGATCAGAAAGAAAAATTACAGATTTCTGGCTTCAGAACTAAAACGATTTCAGACCTCCACTGATGCAGATAACAGGTTGTCAAAAAGTAATGAGATGTAGAATTTTTGGGGGTCTAGAAATGAGCCCCCACAAAGCACCTAGTCCCCAACCCTAGGACATGAACATAATACAATTATATAACATTCTGCACATAGAATACTACAATTACCTACCGACAAGACTCAACCACTGAACATGATCATAATACAACTCTGAAAAACTGTACAGATAGTGCACTACAACCCCCCCCCCCCCCAATATAACAGCAGGCATCACAGTAATACCATTCTATTATAATCCATACAAAAAAAACACTACACTCCTCAACACATTCTACTCATGGACTATAACCCCATGATACAATGGCATCATATAGTGTTAAGCGAATCGAACTCTATGAAGTGGAATTTGATCCAAGTTTCAGGGAAAATTCGATTTGCAGTGATTTGTGCTTCGTGATAGTGAATCGATTTTCCCTGAATGGCAGTAAAAAAAAAAACTTACTTACCCTATTTCTCCAAAAATAAAACGTACCCCGAAAATAAGCCCTAGCTTGATTTTTCAGGGTTTTTGGAGTAGGCTGGAAATATAAGCCCTACTCCAAAAATAAGCTCTAGTTACAATTCAATAAAAACAATGTTCAAGCAGCTATACATGTAAAAAATAGAATACAGCAGTCCAGAAGACCCTTAGAAAGAAAGCAGAGACTCTCAAAAAGAATTGTACCCCACAACGATAAGGGTTAGCTAACGCATGATACTGGTTGCCACACTCGCATCACTCCACACCCAAGCCCGCTAGGGCTGGCACACAGAGAGCGGGTACTGGTAGTCCCGCTAATGCTGTCACACACAGAACGGGTAGCGCTAGTTCCACTGACATCACTCCACTCCCGAGCCAGAGTATTGTGGCTGCTTTCGGTCACCAGGGGGTGCTGCTGCAGTGGAACGCAGCTGGAACAGGAAGTGATGAGACAGTGATGCGCCTTTGATGTGAGTGAGGTGTTTGAGGAGGTCTGGTGAGTGTTCATGAATTCCAGTTAATGTAGACTGTTGTACATTACAGTACAGTAGGTTTGGAGAGTTATGCTGATGTTCGAGAACATAATGACATGATTATATTTCAATAAATGTTGATTTATTTCTTCATGAATAAATGTGTGATTGTTCATGGAAAAAAATAGACATCCCCTGAAAATAAGCCCTAGCCCTTTTTTCAGAGCAAAAGATCCTGTCTTATTTTTGGAGAAACACAGTACCTCATCCATTTGAGCACGAAGAGCTGGCCACCGCCATCTTGATTGAAGATCTCATACGAAATCCTGTGCAGGGTGACATATGACGTCAGCACGCCGGCCAACGCTATGACGTCATCATGGGCCACGCTAGATTTCATGCTAAATTTTCAATCAAGATTGGGTCAGCCGGCTCTTCGCAATTAAATGGATGAGGTAGGTATGATTTTTAAAAATATTTTTTTATGTTACACTGTAATATTGCTGTCAGATGCTGCGATCAGCTATGTACATGGCACCTGAGGATTACAATGACAGGGGGGGGGGGCAACCACAGCAGTAATTAGTCACTAAGCAATTTTTTGGGTTAAATTCTGCGAATCTGTCGAATTGATTTTTTAAATACTTCACTCATCCCTAGTATCATACTCTATGCATAGAACACTACAATATAACCTGACCACTGGACATGATTCTAATACAATTCTGTTATACTCTATACATAGAACAATACACTTCGCAACATATCTTCTTCTGGACTGGATGATAAAACAACACTTTAATCAGTCATTTCGATACCCTCTATAGGCAGTGTAGGAAGGAAGGTGGATCACCTGGCTATCCCAAGCATACTGTTCAGTGTATTTCGCAGTGCCAAATCATAGTCTTTCTGTAGGACAGTAGTTGCTTTAGGGCCAATTTACATTGCAAGTGGGGGTCACTCGGGATTTACCACTAAGGGGTTGTTCACATATCAGTTATTTGATCAGTTATTTCCATCAGTTATTGTGAGCCAAAACCAGGTGTGGGTCAAAAACAGCAAACAGGTGTAGATCTTTTCATTATACCTGATCTCTGTTTAGTGTCCACTCCTAGTTTTGGCTGACAATAACTGATAGAAATAACTGATCAAATAACTGATATGTGAACAACCCCTAAGGCTACTTGTACACTTGCGTTTGCAGGATCCGTTTGTGAGATCCGTCCAGGCTCTCACAAACGGATCCGTCATGATAATACAACCGTCTGCATCCGTTCTGAATGGATCAGTTTGTATTATCTTTTACATAGCAAAGACAGATCCATCTTGAACTCCATTGAAAGTCAATGGAGGACGGATCCGTTTTTTATTGTGTCAGACAAAACAGATCCGTCCCCATTGACTTACATTGTGAGTCATGACGGATCCGTTTGCATCAGTTTCTTCATGAGGACACCAAAACAAAGCAAGCAGCGTTTTAGTGTCCGCCTCCAAAACGGAATGGAGACTGAACTGAAGCAAAACTGATGCATTCTGAACGGATCCTTTTCCTTTCAGAATGCATTAGGACAAAACTGATCAGTCCAGGACCGTTTATGAGAGCCTGTGACGGATCTCACAAACGGATCCTGCAAACGCAAGTGTGAAAGTAGTCTAAATTTAACTTCCTGCAGGACAAGAATGGCTGCACGAGGTCATGGTGAGGTAAGTAGGTGGTGTTGTACGTGGGGCTCTGGGCATGTTTTTCTGTGTAAGAAGCCTACTTTAACAAGCATGGGATAGACACTAATGGATGTCTCTGTTTCTCTAGCTTTACCATCACATAACAGTTCCTAAAACTCATTACAAAAGGCTGGTACAGCCAGACTGAGAATAAAGAAAGGTGGAAGACACAACAAAACACTGCAACATAAGGATTTGTTCTATTAACTAGACATATAAATAAATGAATCACAAAACCTACAGGGAGGACAGCTGTTGGGTCTGTGTGTTGAACTGTATTCTGTGCCTATGCGAATTACTTTCTATCCCACTGCTTAAAATAGAATGAATGCAGCATCACAGCGATACAGCCATCAAAAATAGTTCTACTCTGCACTGCCGTCAAATGCCAGATTAGGGAAGACAGGGTCCTCCCTATATGGTCCATAAAGTGGCTTAGCATGATAGTGGCCCCAAGAATAAGAAGGTTTGATACCTGTGAGTTCATTATTGAACCACCAAAGGTAAAAGGACGCTTTCAGATGAGCGAGTGTTACGCTGCAGACTCGCAGAGCTGCACCCGTCCTGAACTTCATCTTAATTCCCCTGTTAGTGACATCACCCCTGTGGATGTTTTTCTTAAAATGGTTATTGAGGAGCTGACACAATTGCAAGGGAGTAACTTTGGCAGAAGCAACATTACCTAGGAGGAGTTAGACGGTCTCTTGTCATTAGAGAGAGACCCTTCTATTGTGATAAAGGCAGCAGATAAGGGAGGCAACATTGTGGTAATGGGACAGGAGCAATATTGTAAGATGTGTCTTGATATCCTTGAAAACAGGGACTGTTATGGAATACTCTCACGGAATCCCAGTGATCTATTTTTGAGAGAACTCAAGGACATCTTGGTTCCTGCCCTGGCATCAAAGTTGATCAGTAAGGCAGAACACCAGTCACTATTACCCAGTCACCCACAGTTGGCCTGTTTTTATAGCCTGCCTAAAATCCACAAAGGGGTAAATCCCCTTAAAGGAAGGCCAATCGTCTCGGGCACAAACAGCCTGACACATCAAATTAGTAATTATGTTGACGTTATCCTCAGACCTTTCGTTGTGGCCCTTCACTCTTACGTGAAGGATTCAATGAAGATCGTTAACAAACTAGACGGCCTCTACGTTGAGGAAAATACCTTCCTTGCTAGCCTTGACATAGAGGCCCTCTATAGCTCCATTCCCCACGCCGAGGGACCATACAATATTTTTTACAGGAACGTGGGAGAGAATACATACCTCATAGTGAATTCATGATCAGTCTCCTCGACTTCATATTACACCACAATGTTTTTATAAAAACACCAAAAACTAAGGCACACCAATATATGAAAAATACACATTTTATTAATTCATCAAAGAAGTATATATAAAAAATTGATAAGATCAATGGTGGTAACTATACACACAAATGGAGGAGCATGCTTGGAACCATAATTACAGATTACCAGATTCTACAAATTGTATTACGAGACAAGTCATAATAAAGTGCAAGTGCAATTTCATAAATCCATAATATAGGACACCATACGTAGAACAACGGAATACATAATATAGTATAATAAAATACAGTACAGACCAATGCCCCCTCCAGCCCCGATGTACGTTTCGCTGTTGCTTTTTCAAGGGGATAGCTTGCAAGGACCTTCAACGATGTCATGACCATGTGATCAGTCACATGGTTAGGATCACACAAACAGTCTGTCTCCTCCTAAACCATGTGACTGATCACATGGTCATGACATCATTGAAGGTCCTTGCAAGCTATGGTGAATGGAGTGTTTCTTCTCTGCCTGGGTCTGTCAATCAACAGATCCTCTAGGAGCAGAGGTAACGCCCCTTGCACCTAGGAGCCTTATTAGCATAAAATAAAAGTTCATTTTATATAAAAATGGGGGCACCAGTAAATAAAACAGATATATATTTGGAATCAGGTGACATTAGCAAATCTCTAATGTCAGCCTGAGTCATACCGAAAAAACTGGTGACAGAAACCCTTTAAGTGGTAAAAGTCCACAATCAGAATTACCGCTAGTTGTGGACTTTAGCTGTGAGTGCTGTATGAAACATGACACCTGGCGGCTATGGTGCTTGCTGCGCGCGGGAGCATGTGTATGGCAGTGGTCGGCAAAAGGTTAAAGAAAATGGACAGAAAGGGGTAAGATATTATGGCCCCTTTGTTCTCAAGATCTTTACATGCTATGTTTTTAAATTTGTTGTAACTTTTTTTAAACCCATATGGTATTAATATTAGTGTTTGTGTGGCACTGAAGGCTGTGGCCAAATCAAGCAACCTTTCAGTGCCTTGAAAATATATTCATACCCCTTGAAATATTCATACCCATACTAAATGGTAAAATATTGGGTAACTCTGACATGGAAAAGGACCTAGGAATTTTAGTGAACAGCAAACTAAGCTGTAGAAACCAGTGTCAGACAACTGCTGCCAAGGCCAATAAGATAATGGGTTGCATCAAAAGAGGCATAGATGCCCGTGATGAGAACATAGTCCTGCCACTTTACAAATCACTAGTCAGACCACACATGGAGTACTGTGTACAGTTCTGGGCTCCAGTGAACAAGGCAGACATAGCAGAGCTGGAGAGAGTTCAGAGGAGGGCAACTAAAGTCATAGCTGGAATAGGTGGACTACAGTACCCAGAAAGATTATCAAAATTCGAGTTATTCAGTTTAGAAAAAAGACTGAGGGAAGATCTAATAACTATGTATAAATATATCAGAGGTCAGTACAGAGATCTCTCCCATGATCTATTTATCCCCAGGACTGTGACTGTGACGAGGGGACATCCTCTGCGTCTGGAGGAAAGAAGGTTTGTACACAAACATAGAAGAGGATTCTTTATGGTAAAAGCAGTAAGACTATGGAACTCTCTGCCTGAGGAGGTGGTAATGGTAAGTTCACTAAAAGAGCTAAAGAGGGGCCTGGATGTATTTCTGGAGTGTAATAATATTACAGGTTATAGTTACTAGAGATGGGTCGTTGATCCAGGGAGTAATTCTGATTGCCTGATTGGAGTCGGGAAGGAATTTTTTTCCCTAAAGTGGGGAAATTTGGCTTCTACCTCACAGGGTTTTTTTGCCTTCCTCTGGATCAACTTGTAGGAAAACAGGCCGAACTGGATGGACAGATGTCTTTTTTCGGCCTTATAAACTATGTTACTATGTTGAACTTTTACATATTTTCTCACATAACGCTTAAAGGCTATGTACACCTTTGGGGGCAATTTTTTTATTATTGCTTTGTACTTATTTTGAGCTAAAAATATTTTTTAAATATGTCTGTATTAACAATATGGCTTCCTTTAGTAGCATCTTATAGCACCCTTTGGATTTTCTGTCTTTTCCGTCAGACCAGGAGCAGACAAGCTCCTTCTGTCTGCCATTATAAACACTCATTATAGCTCAGCTCTTATCTTACTGATAAGAATGTGGCTTAAATAAGTGCTGATGACATCTTAGTAGTTTAGAGATAAGGTTTATTAGTGAAAGTACCAGTCACAAAGCTAGAAAAACCCTTTGTGACAGAACAGCTCAAAATTTTTAATAAAGGTCAATTAAAAAAATATTTTTAGCCGAAAATAAGTAACATACAATCATTAAAAAAAAATCAGAACAGATGCGGATGGTTGTATTATTATGACAGATCCAGCCAAAACGCTAGTGCGAAAGTAGCCTAAATGGGGTTTTATGTGATAGATCAACACAAAATAGGAACTATGTGTGATGAGAAAAGAAAATGATACATGGTTTTCAAAATTTTTAATAAATAAAAATCTGGAAAGTGCGGCGTACATTTGTATTCAGACTCCTGAGTCAATACTTTGTAGGACCACCTTTCACTGCAATTACAGATGCAAGTGTTTTGGGATATATAACTACCAGATTTGCACATCTAGAAGCTGAAAGTTTTGCCCATTCTTCTTTGCAAAATAGTTCAGTTTTCAAGTCTTGTTACAGATTTTCAATGGGATTTAGGTCTGGGCTTTGGGCCATTCTGACACATGAATATGCTTCGATGTAAACCATTCCATTGTAGTTCTGGCTGTATGTTTAGGGTCGTTTCCTGCTGGAATGTGAACCTCTGCTGTGGTCTCAAGTCTTGCAGCCTCTACCAGGTTTCCTCCATGATTGCCCTGTATTTAGCTCCATCCATCTTCCCATCAACAGCTTCCAGGTCCCTGCTGAAGAAAAGCATCCTCACAGCACATGGTGTGGATGGTGGATGGTGTGTTCAGGGTGATGTGCAGTGTTAGTTTTCTGCCATAAATAACGTTTTGCATTTAGGACAAAAAGTTCAACGTTGGTCTCATCTGACCGGAGCACCTTCTTCCACATGTTTGCTGTGCCTTGTGGCAAGCTGCAAATGGGTCTTTTTATGCCTTGCATTCAAAAATGTCTTACTTTTTCCACTTTTCCATAAAGGCCAGATTTGTAGAGTACACGGCTAATAGTTGTCCTATGGACAGATTATCTTACCTGAGCTGTGGATCTCTCCAGCTCCTCCACAGTGACCACAGTCCTCTTGGCTGCTTATTTAATTAGTGTTCTCCTGGCCTGGGCTGTCAGTTTAGGTGAATGGTCATGTCTTGATAGGTTTGCAGTTGTGCCATATCTATTCTATTTTCAGATGATGGATTTAACAGTGCTTTGTGAGATATTCAGAGCTTGGGGTTATTTTTTATAACCTAAACCTGCTTTACACTTCTCCTCAACTTTATCCCTGACCTGCCGTGTGTGTTCCTTGGTTTTCATGATGCTGTTTGATCACTACTATTCTCTAAAAAAAACCTTTGAGGCCTTCACAGAACAGCTCTAGTTATACTAGCAATAAATGGTGGGCTCTATTTACTAATTAGGTGACTTCTGAAGGCAATTGGTCACACTGGAATTTTATTTAGGGGTATCAGAGTACAGGGGGCTGAATACAAATGCACACCACACAGATTTTTATTTATTTAAAATTTTGAAAACCATATATCATTTTTTCACAAATATGTGTTACTTTGTGGTTCTATCACATAACATCCCAATAAAATACACACGTTTGTGGGTGTAAAGTGAAAAAATATGGACAAGTTCAAGGGGTATGAATACTTTTTCAAGGTACTGTATAAGCAGTAATTGAAGTGGGATTGCAGCCACAATGTGATGTAGACCCTAACACTTGCAGATACATATGGCTATTTTGTTCAGGTTTTATTTTTTGAGATAAAGCTGAGCATCTTCTTTAAGACCCTGACCTATATCAGCTTACAACTATAATTGAAGGTTATTTCAACCCAAAATGTTTCTGCTGTGTCACTTCTTCAGTTTTTAAGGTCATTTGACACAGAGGCTCAAAAGAGCAGATGTGACGAATGACATGTTACTGGTGACAAAATACTGGATTTTATAGATTATTGGAAGCTTTTAACCCCTTTAGGACAAAGTCGGTTTTGGCATTAATGGGGTTGTCCCATTGATAGGATATGCCATAAATGTCAGACAGATGTGGTTATCACCACTGGGACCAACTTCTATCTCAAGAACGGGGCCCCAAAGTAAAAGGAGAACGCACCACACATACATACTCTTCACTCACTGCTATAGGACTTCTGTAAACAGCACCTCGGCTATTTTCAGAAGTCATATAACAGTGAATGGAGTGCAATTCGTGCAAGTGCAAACATCCCTCCGTTCACCACTATGAGACTTAGCCAAACCAGTGTTTGTCTATTTTTGGAAGTCCCGTATTGGTGAATGGAGGGTGACAGTGCACGTGTGGTTTGTTCTCCATTCATTTCAGGGCCCTTTCCAGAGACAGCAGTAGACCCCAAAGGTGGGACCCACGCTTACCAGCTTATCGATATGCCATAAATGCCCCAGATGGAAAAATGGAGAATACCCCTTTAAGGGTAGCAGATAAGTTGTGTGTTTTTTTTCGTTTATGCTATTTTTTTTACCCTTTTGGGCACTTTATTTATGTTTACCATTTTATTACTATTCATTATTGCTTGTCAAGATTTATTAAAGAGGTTTTCCCTCCCTAAAATACTAAAAATCTATCCTTATGACAGGTCATCAATATCAAGTTTGATTCCCAACACCCCTGCCAACCAGCTGTTGGAAGGAGCTGCTTTGCACCAAAACCAGGCACTGGAAAAGCACAGCTCCATACAGTATGTAGTAGCCGTGCCTAGTTACTAAAGAGCCATATGAGAACTAAAGTACACTGTTGTATCCAGGCATGGTCATTACACACTGTATGGAACTGTGCTGTTCTGGTGTATGGTTCAGGTGGACAGTCAGATCCCGACAAACTCATTTTTGATTACCTATCCTAACAATAGTTCATCGGTATTAAAAGTCTGGATAATCTCTTTAAGCCATGCTTAGGGGTATAGATATAAAGCTGCAGAGGTAGCATTGGCACTGATGAGTTCTTTGCCCTTCTTGGCCACATAAGAGGACACCAGCATGGTAGATTTAATAGACATCGGGCAGTAAGAGTAGGAGATCTGACATCTCCTAGAAAGTCAAGTTTAGGGCTAAAACAAGGATATTATTTAGAGATGAGCGAACATGCTCGTAACGAGCACTGTACCGCTCGGCTCCCCTGCGCTCGCATGGGCGCAGGCATCCGGATCCGTCGGGTGAGGAGGACGGAAGCGGCTGCCTGCTCCCATGCGAGCGCAGGGGAGCCGAGCGGTACAGTGCTCATCTCTAATATTATTGGAGCCCTGCATTGTTCTCCTTTTACACTTCGGATTATGTCACATATCAAAAGGATACTATCTTAAAGGGGTTGTACAAGTAATTTTTTTTGTCTTTGTATGTTTGTAACTATGCACTTACTTTATCTACAGTTGCTCCTTTCTCAGATTTCACATGACCTGTGATGTCAGCTTCTCTCCTTGCTTTGCTGATGTTTCGTGCACAAGCCTGAGAGATCAGATAAGGGTCTGTACACGAGACGTCACTGTGCTGGCCACGCCCCCTGCACTGTCGGCTGCTGCTGCTCTCTCCCTGGATTCTTTCAGATAAAACCTTAAACCCTTCAGCCAGCACAGACTCAGGGCTGAAGGCGTTACTGGGTAGCTGCAGGCAATGAGGAAACAAATGCTGGGCACAGGAGCTGACAGACTACAGAAGATCTGAAGAGCATTGCACAATAACAGGTAGGGGGAAGATCCTGTGTGTATCAGCAGAGCCATTGTACAGCTGGGACTTGTAGTCCTACACATACAACATGCTGCTGAGTATCCCAGCAGGCAGACATGTCACTCAGGACAGTACTTGTATTCACTCCCTTTGCAGAGTGGGGGGGAAGGACAGAGATTGTTGTTATTGCAGGTAAACAAAGGGCCAGAAGAGAACCAGGGAAACAAGGAAATATTTTTTTTTTGGCCTAAAACTTGCTTAACTTAGTTATATATTGCTGCCCATCGGATTTACAGTGCTGTATATTTTTTTTTTCATAACTTGGACAACCCCTTTAATGAAATAGGCTGATGACATGACAATGATTGACTTGATTACAGAAAGGGATGAGTCATATTATTGAGCAGAGGTTCAATGGTTGGAGATGTGATCTAAGGAGAACAATGTGGTTTTGAACATGAAATAGACCACGGAAATTGGCAGGAAGTACAAATTCATAGCGTGGGAATCAAGAAGAGATAATGAGGGATTTCATGTTTCTGGGGCTCACATGATTCAAAATGGGTTGTAGAGATTAATTCTATGGTCAAAAAGACCCAACACACCTTTATTTTTCACAAACATTAAAGTGGTTTTAGTGTTTTACAAATGCTTTATTGGCAACTTTAGGAGTATTTTAACTTATGGCATCACAGCATCTCTTGGTAAAGCAACTATGAGAGTAAAATGTTTGTAAGTAAGGAAGATCTATTGCAGGTTGTGATCCTTTGAACCTAGTGTGGATCTTGGAGGAAAGGTGTGTTTGTTCAACAAGCAGAATTTTGGGAGACAGTTCTCACCCTTCTCATGGTATTTCTGCATCGTTACCATCAGGTAAACTCTATTATGTGATCAGGGCAGGTTTCGTAAGTTTCGTACATTTTGTAAATAAACATACATACTTGTACTATTGTGCTCTGTATAATATGTGCCAGCCTAATGTGCTTTTCCTGCACACCTTCATCTAATGTGGTTTTACATTTTGCAATATGTAAACTGCAGTTATTTATTTGCAATTGTCATACTTGGTAATAAGGTTTTTAATTCTATTCTGGTAGATAGGGGTCTGTATTTTCGACTTTGCATTGGGATCCAGGAGCTTAATGGTGTGCCTCTGGCCATACAGTGATAGCGCAGTTGTAAGTCCCATCCACCATTACCATGGTGTAACTGTAAGGAACGTACATCTATCTATCTAATATCTATCAATCTATCTATCTCATATCTATCTATCTGTCTAAAAAGAAGAACAAAGCTGCGCTGTCAAAAAGTTAGGGTGCGAATACCATGACCCGACCTGACGTCCCCCAATAACCTCAAGCCTTGAGAAAGGTCTATCTATCTATCTATCTATCTATCTATTTAACCATCCATCTCTCTCTATATATACATTTTATGAAGATTGAATATTGTCATGTTCTCCTTAAATGGCTAATGTTTCCAGGCCCCCTGTAGTGGCGTCTGGAGGTCACGCCAGTAAATATAATTGACATTTTAGTATTTTCTCTTTAATGAAATAAGTTACAAAGTTTAATTATATTTACTCTGGTTTCACTTTATACAGCCAGACAGCAGAACAGCAGAAAATATTGCTGCTTTAAAGGCAGACCCAGATTTCCATTAGCAACTTTGACATGGAATATGACGGTTTGGGTGAGCTTGGAACCCCTTTTAATATTTAAGTCCAGAAAAATAATGTATATGTATATGCTATATATTGTAGTTATTTATCATAATTTAAATTTTTTTGTTTTAATTTTAGGTTTTGAGCTCTGATCTTATAACAGAAGACACAGTCAGTGCGTGACTATACAGCCTCCATGTTCTTATGGATAGAAGAGATGTCTTAGGCTTTGGCTCGTTTTGCTCGTTCATCGAGTAATCAGCGGCACCTTTACACGGCCAGACAATCTCTAATGAGCGTTCCTATGACCGCTCATTACCAATTATCTGGCAGATACTCGGCCCATGTAAAGGGCCCTTAAAGCCACATTATATCCACTAATTTTGCTTGTTGGCATTGAAAAGGTCAGCAAGTTTGTAGACTACACACTCCTAACAATAGAGTGCATATGAAGAAAAGGACAATTTTTCTTACAATAGATTAATGTACACTTCCCATAAGCAAGCTCTATGCAACCAATTGGGAGGCTTCAGCTCTGAAGTCTGCTGAATAGTGAGACTGTAACTCAGAATCACTGCAAGATTAAGTAATGTAATGTATTTACACAGAATAGTGAGTGCAGCTCTGGAGTATAATACAGGATGCAACTCAGGATCAGAACAGGATAAGTAATGTATGTACACAGTAGAATAGTGAGTGCAGCTCTGGGGTATAAAGTGGCACAGATTAGCATAAAAGAGCATGGCTTAAGGTACAACAACGTGAGCCAAAATTGTGCCAACATTTTGAAGCATGTTGAGCTAACCAATAGGTAGTGTAAAGAGTTTTATTACAGGCTACAGTATGTGCATGGGGCAAATGTCAGGTTCTTGCTACCTGAGCAAGGAGCACCACCCCAAGACCGTGTTACTTCATATACTTCATATGGAATATACTGCTGGTGAATATAACAGTTGGATGGTCTCCACTAACCCAGACCCTGCTCTCAAGAGTGAACAAATTCAAACCAAAAAATCTCCAGCTCCAAACACTGCACTTCTTCATTGGAAAATCCATAAAAAACTCTTGTACAAAGATTAAAAAACATACCTGGGCGTTTTGGACATAGATCATGTCCGAACCACATAGGTGTGGTATTTATTCGTTGTACAAGATGTTTTTTATGGATTTGCCAATAAATAAGTGAAGCTTTTCGTTTTGTATTTGTTCATTGTTGATACGCCTGTCTCCGGCTCAGGACATGTCCTAGCACCTGTTATTTGGACATCCAACAGATATAAGGGGTGAGCATAATCTGTTTTCTTCTTATTATATGACCCCTTTCACTACCAGGTTAGTCCAGTCTGCAGCACCTCAAGACTGAACTGACGAGACCACACCTGAACCGTCCACTACAGCTTCTTACTTGTCTCCATTGAGTTGGTTTTCTCACAGCCACTGAGACCAGCTACAGCTTCCCTGGCTCAGCACTGCTCAGCCCTCCATGACTCCCTCCAGGCTGACATTCCTTCCACAGTACCAGCAGACTTGCTCAGAGTTAACCTCTGACTGAGAATGAGCTTATGACCAGACTTTCCTAGCCCCAGACTATCAGGCAGTCACCCAGGCTATCTCACCATCTGCTTCCCTAGACACCTTCTAGGCCTTTCTCAGCCAAGCTGCCAAACCACACCCCATCAGAAACTCACCCTAAAAACATGGTCTCCCAATAGTACAATAGGTAGGTGGTTCCAGCCTCCAATTCACTACCACTGCTCCCAATCATCAAGCCGTGGCTCTGAGTTCACTACAATTTTTCAAGTGGACAGGCCACATACTTCACTGTCTCATAGGCCCAACCTCAGTTCTACTGGGCATCACATGGGGACCTTCTGCACTGTCCCAATTGGCACGAAAGCACTCCATATTATCTTCTCCTAATTGCTCCTCTTAGTAAGGCTACTTTCACACTAGCGTTGTTTTATTCAGGTATAGAGTTCCGTCATAGGGGCCCATTGACAATGAATGGGGACAAAACTGAACATGCTGCGGTTTGCTCTCCGTACTGTTTATCCGCACCAAGACGGATCCGGAATGACCCCCAATGCAAGTCAATGGGGATGGATCCGTTTGCTGTGACACACTAGTAAACGGATCCGTCCTCCATTGACTTTCAATGGAGTTAATTCCGGATCCGTTTAAAAGATGTTAAAGATAATACAACCGGATCCGTTTATTATGTGAGGCTAGTGTGAAAGTAGCCTAACACCTGTGACACTATCCACATATCTCTATCAGCATCAGGCCCTTCCCAGGCCTGTGCTGATATTATCATCCGTGTGTCCAGGTACAGCAATGTACCCTTGCTTCCTCCAGAATACCTGTAACATAAAGGCATTATAAGCACAGTATAAATACACTAGTAATAAGCTCTACATAGACTTCTATCTGAAATATGAACCAGCATTCACATGATCACGTATTTTTTGCCGCTGATCTAAAATACGCAGACTTTGCAGGCTTTCAAGCAGCTGGAAATGATGAAAAAAGAAATACAGCAAAAAAACTTAGATTTCAGAAGCTGATTTTTCTTTAAATCAGTTCTGCATTTTTCAGCTTCAAAATAATGCTGCGTGAACATAGCCTAAGGGAGAGCAGTTTTAAGGAACTGGAGCAAAAATCTGATACATAAATCATTACAGAAAAAAGTGACAAAAATGTAAACATACCCTAAATGAGACAAAACCAGGATAGGTTTGTTGTCTTTGGATGCAAACAGTGTTTCCTTTCACTGTCAGCAATCAGAGATCTTACTGCCCCAGCATACCGCCCAACTTCCAAAGGAAAAGGGACAAAGTTTGTGGCAAGCATTTTTTTTGTTAAGCCATCTCTAACCTCACCCATGATTTTTCTCTGTTAACCTCTTATCCTGCAAGTCTCCTTTTGCCCTCATTTAGTAATGGTGCCCCACACACTTTAACAATGCCCTTTTTGTGTAATAGAGTAGTGATACCCCCATTTTTCCCTGCACTGTAGTTATGCTGCTTTAATCCCCTCCGTAGTAAGAATGCCCCGTTAATTACCCCACACAGTAGTTATACCCCTTAGTGCCCCCTCACAGTAAGAATGCCCTCACACAGTAATGATGCTCCATTATTGCCCCCTCACAGTAGATACGTCCCCTTAGTGCCCTCTAAGAAGAATAACCCCAGTGTCCGTAAACTGTAGTTATGCCCCGTGAGTGCCCCCACTCAGTGGATTTGCTCACTCAGTGCCTCTACACAGTAGTTATACCCCCTTAGTGAAGGGTTCACAATAACAATGCCCCTTTAGTGCCCCCTCACAATAGTCACAGATGAAATGAGAAGGTTTCTGGTAGCCCCACCTATACATGGGCGATCCTGCGTTGGTTTGGGGCATTTCCAGGGGTGTTACCTCACCTTAAAATAATAAAATAGTGTTTATGGTTAGACATTCACATTAAAGCAGAGATCTCAAACTCGTGGCCCTACAGCTGTTGTAAAACTACAACTTCGATCATGCCAGGAGAGCCTACAGCTATTGGGGCATGCTGGGAGTTGAAGTTTTGCAACATCTGGAGGGCCACGAGTTTGAGATCCCTGCATTAAAGGCTTTGTCCAGGAAAATCATGCCTCTTTTCTTTCAAAAACAGCGCCACACCTTTCCTCAAATTGTGTGTGGTATTGCATGTTAGACCCAGTCTCTTCAATGGAACCAATACCAGACCTAACCCATGGACAGGTATGTCACTGTTTCTGACAAAAGGCTGCCATGTTCTTTTTTCTAATAATGGACATCCCCTTTAATCTTCTCAATTTTAATGTAATTGTATGCAGCCATAAACTGTGATATTTTGATGTGTCAAAGGGGTGTACCAGCTCAATCCACGCTGGCTCAACACGCTGGAAATGCCAGGAAAGGAGTGCCCAGGAAGTCATATATACATTATAGATTTCTTTTATTTATTACTCTTAAAGGGGTTGTCCACGAGTTTATACCCCCCCCCCAACTACCCATTCATAAATGGATGATCCTGGGTTTGTTTGGTGCGTATCCATGGGTGTAGTGTACAGTCATGGCCAAAAGTTTTGAGAATGATACAAATATTAATTTTTACAAAGTCTACTGCTTCAGTTTTTATAATGGCAATTTGCATATACTCCAGAATGTTATAAAGAGTGATCAGCTTAACAGCAATTACTTGCAAAGTCAATATTTGCCTAGAAAATGAACTTTATCCCCCAAAACACATTTCAACATCATTGCAGCCCTGCCTTAAAAGGACCAGCTAACATCGTTTCAGTGATTGCTCCATTAACACAGGTGTGGGTGTTGATGAGGACAGGGCTGGAGATCAATCTGTCATGATTAAGTAAGAATGACACCACTGGACACTTTAAAAGGAGGCTGGTACTTGGCATCATTGTTTCTCTTCTGTTAACCATGGTTATCTCTAAAGAAACACGTGCAGTCATCATTGCACTGCACAAAAATGGCCTAACAGGGAAGAGTATCGCAGCTAGAAAGATTGCACCTCAGTCAACAATCTATCGCATCATCAAGAACTTCAAGGAGAGAGGTTCCATTGTTGCCAAAAAGGCTCCAGGGCACCCAAGAAAGACCAGCAAGCGCCAGGACCGTCTCTTAAAAGTGTTTCAGCTGCGGGATCGGGCTACCAGCAGTGAAGAGCTTTCTCAGGAATGGCAGCAGGCAGGTGTGAGTGCATCTGCACGCACTGTGAGGCGGAGACTCTTGGAGCAAGGCCTGGTCTCAAGGAGGGCAGCAAAGAAGCCACTTCTCTCCAGAAAAAACATCAGGGACAGACTGATATTCTGCAAAAGGTACAGGGAGTGGACTGCTGAGGACTGGGGTAAAGTCATTTTCTCTGATGAATCCCCTTTTCGATTGTTTGGGACATCTGGAAAACAGCTTATTCGGAGAAGATGAAGTGAGCGCTACCACCAGTCTTGTCTCATGCCAACTGTAAAGCATCCTGAAACCATTCATGTGTGGGGTTGCTTCTCAGCCAAGTGAATCGGCTCTCTCACAGTCTTGCCTAAAAACACAGCCATGAATAAAGAATGGTACCAGAATGTCCTCCGAGAGCAACTTCTCCCAACCGTCCAAGAGCAGTTTGGCGATCAACAATGCCTTTTCCAGCATGATGGAGCACCTTGCCATAAAGCAAAGGTGATAACTAAATGGCTCAGGGAACAAAACATAGAGATTTTGGGTCCATGGCCTGGAAACTCCCCAGATCTTAATCCCATTGAGAACTTGTGGTCAATCATCAAGAGACGGGTGGACAAACAAAAACCTACAAATTCTGACAAAATGCAAGCATTGATTGTGCAAGAATGGACTGCTATCAGTCAGGATTTGGTCCAGAAGTTGATTGAGAGCATGCCAGGGAGAATTGCAGAGGTCCTGAAGAAGAAGGGTCAACACTGCAAATATTGACTTGCTGCATTAACTCATTCTAACTGTCAATATAAGCTTTTGTTACTCATAATATGATTGCAATTATATTTCTGTATGTGATAAAAAATCTGACAAACACACATAAAAACCAGAGGGCAGCAGATCATGTGAAAATATAATATTTGTGTCATTCTCAAAACTTTTGGCCATGACTGCACATGAAACAAATTTGCCAACTGCAATGTGGCTAAGTATTGAGACGTTCTGGGAAAGTTGTTATGTGTGATATTAGTAACATGCAGACACGTATGTGAAGCATGCAGGGGGCGGTTCTCGTGTCGGTCTGGGTTTATATACTTTCACGCACTAGACATATCAGTTGGAATCAGCCCCTCAGATCCAAGCAGGCTGGTCACATGACACCCAGCAGCTAAACAGAAGCCCGAACCACACTTCTTAATGAATGCCCAGAGCTGAGGTAACATGGTGACCGGCAGTAACCGCTCGCAGTTTTTATGCTTTCTCTTGAGAATTATTATATTTATCATTAATTTTTCTGGAGAAGTTGTGTACACCACACGAGTATATACTCAGTCACAGCTGAAAGAGAAGGTAATACTATACATGGGCACGTACCAACAAGAAAACAGCATTTCCTTTGCTTTTCTGACTGAACTTCCCCTTCCTCATGGTCGGTGTACATGTACTTCAATCATTTGCACCAAATAGTAACACAAGTTTTTAATAAATTAGCCACAACTCCTCTTATCTATGTCCCTTTTGGAAACGGTGGCAGTACCACATAAAAAGTGCGCTAACTGGTTTACACCACTTATGTACTTGACATGTTTTCCGCATTTTGCGCAATAAATCTCCCTGTTTTATAAATGCATATACCAAATGTGAGTCGGCCACAAACTGTGCTAAAAGTGCTAGATTCTCCTGCAGCGCCCCCACTGGGGAAATGAAGTATTACAAAGAGACGCACGTTGTTGGGCACGCCATGTGGGCACCATAATTTGCAATTTTTTAAACTTCTCAGCACCTTTCTGAAGTGCCGGTAAAGGGGGTGTAGCTTAGTAGGAGGGTGTGGCTTTGTGCCGTCCACCGCATTTACTATAACTTTGGCCAGAAAGTGGTGGAAGTTATAGCTGAAGTCTAGACTTCAGCTTCTGGTGCACAGCGCCTGATTTCTTAAAGGGTTTCTGTCATCACATTTTACCGTATTAAACCGGATGACATTTGCAATGTGCAAATGTCACCTGAAGTCTAATATGGTACAAATATACCTCTATGTGTCCCTGTTTTTATAAAAATGTATCTTTACTAATATGCAAATTAGCCTTACTAGGTGCAGGGGGCGGTAACCCTACACCTAGTGGCGCCGTTTCCCCACCTCTATTCACGCCTCCTCGGTTGTGATTGACAGGGCCTGTCCGTGCTCTAAATCCCGGGCCTGCGCTGTGCACGCTTATTTCGGCGCAGGCGCAGTGAGTGCCGCTGGATGTCGGGCTCCCGGCTTCCTCACTGCGCCTGCGCCGATGACGTCACACTACACCCGGAAGAGAAGGCGGCGCAGGTGCAGTGAGGAAGCCGGGAGCCCGACAGCCAGCGGCACTCTCTGTGCCTGCGCCGAAATAAGCGCGTACGGCGCAGGCCCGGGATTTAGAGCACGGACAGGGCCGGCAGCAGAAAGAGCAAGCTGCCTGGCCCTGTCAATCACAACCGAGGAGGCGTGAATAGAGGTGGGGAATTTGCATATTAGTAAAGATGAATTTTTATAAAAACAGGGACACATAGAGGTATATTTGTACCATATTAGACCTCAGGTGACATTTGCAAATTGCAAATGTCATCCGGTTTAATATGGTAAAATGTGATGACAGAAACCCTTTAAGAGGCATCCACCTCTTGATAAATTGGGCGCATCTCATTACAGTGCAGGGAGATCAAGGCTGACGTACAGATGCACCAGTCTTGATATATCTCCCCCATAGTGCTTACTGTATACTACTTAAAGAGGTTTCATCTGAGACACTGGAGATCTCTAAGACCCCCACAGATCTCCAAGATGGGACCCCAGAAGTGAACATACAAGGATGGCCGTCCTCTATTCATTTTTATGGAACTGATGATAATTGGCAGCAATCCCATATAGGTGAATGGAACTGCGGCCGTGCTTGCGGGTTGTTCTCTCCATTCATTTCTGAAAATCGCCAAGAGCTCTCACTCTACTGTTTTCAGAATGACAATACAAATTAATGGAGATCTTGTCGTGCATGAGCAGCGCACTTTTCCTCACTTTTGGGAGCCCGTTCTGGAGATAGGCGCAGTCCCAGAGGTGGGACCTGCACCTATATGACATTGGTGACATATCCTTTAATTACTGAGGTGAATGTATAAACAGTATGTAGTAACATCCGTAGCTCCCCCTAGTGGTGGCTGCAGACAACCAGAATTTTATCATTCAACAGGGAATTCTATATCAGAAAAACTCTCTGGCCACTATACATATTTTAGGTTATTAGGATATCATGCAATTTTTGATTTATTTCAATTTAAAAAAAATAATAAAATGGTGTTTATCGTTGGACAGTTACATCAAAGGGTTTGTTCAGGAAAAACATGCCTCTCTTCTTTCAAAAACAGCGCCACACCTTTCCTCAGATTGTATGTGGTATTGCATGTTAGACCCATTCTCTTAAAGGAACCAATACTAGACACAATCCATGGACAGGTATGTCACCGTTTCTGACAAAAGGCTGCCATGTTTTTGTTTTCTAATTATGGACATCCCCTTTAAAGGGCTTCTGTCATCAGGAACATCATTATTAAACTGGCTGACTTTAGCTAACAGTCTCTGTCCCTTCTTTTTATGTGCCTCCATTTTTGTGAAAAATTAACTTTTATTTTATGTAAATGAGCCTCTAGGAGCAATGAGGGTGTTGCCCCTACTCCTAGAGGCTCTGTTCTCCCTCCCATCATCCGTACAGGATGATGGAAACACTGCCTGGCCATGTTAATCAGCATGATGAGGGCGTGGCCAAAGGAGGGAGAACAGATCCTCTAGGAGTAGGGGCAACACTCCCACTGCTCCTAGAGACTCATTTGCATGAAATAAAAGTTCATTTTTCACAAAAACTGAGACACATAGAAAGAAAGGACAAAGACTGTCAGCTTCAGGTGACATTAACACATTCATAAAGTCAGCCGGTTTAATAACCATGTTCCTGATGAGAGAAGCCCTTTAATCTTCTCCTTTTAATGTAATTGTATACAGTCATAAATTGTGATATTTCGATCAAATTGTGATGTTTCGTGTAAAAGGGGTGAACCAGCTGAATAAAAATGAGAGGCAGTGGACTCAGAGAGGCTAAACATAAAAGGACACTCACCCTTTCGGATCCCCCGCCACTGCTGTTCTGACCCTGATCCATCCTGGCTCAACATGCTGGAAGTGCTCAGGAAGTCATATATCTTCCCTCAGTGCCCCATACGTTAGATTTCTTTTATTTATCATCCTTAACCACTTCAGCTCTGGGCCATTTACCCCCTTCCTGACCAGGCCTAATTTTTCAAATCTGACATGTGTCACTTCATGTGGTAATAACTTTGGAACGCTTTTACTTAGCCAAGCGATTCTGAGATTGTTTTCTCGTGACACATTGTACTTCAAGTTAATGGTAAACCTGAGTCGATAAGTTTTAATTTCATTTATAAAAAAATCCAAAAGTTAACGAAAATGTGAAAAAATTCACTGTTTTCTAAATTTCACCTGTTACAACCTGCTCTACAAAAATATCACATGACCTAACCCCTAAGGTAAACACAGTAAAAAAAAATAAAATAAAAACTGTGTCAAAAAAGCCATTTTTTGTCACTTTACATCACAAAAAATGTAATACCAAGCGATCAAAAAGGCATATGACCCCAAAATAGTACCAATCTAACCGTCACCTCTTCCCGCAAAAAATGAGCCCCTACCTGAGACAATCGCCCAAAAGATAAAAAAACTACAGCTCTCAGACAATGGAGAGACTAAAACATGATTTTTTTTGTTTCAAAAATTATATTATTGTGTAAAACTTAAATAAATTAAAAAAAAACTATACATGTTAGGTATCGCCACGTCCGTAACAACCTGCTCTACAAAAATATCACATGACCTAACCTGTTAGATGAACACTGTACAAAATAAAAAATAAAAACTGTGCCAGAACATCCATTTTTGGTTACTTTGCCTAACAAAAAGTGTCATATAAAGCGATCAAAAATCATATGTACCCCAAAATAGTATCAATAACACCCGTAGTTTCCAAAATATGGGCACTTTTTGGTTGTTTCTACTGTAGGGAGCTTTAGGGAGGCCTCAAATGGGACATGGTGTCTAAAAACCAGTCCAGCAAAATTTGCCCTCCAAAAACCATCTGGTGCACCTTTTCTTCTGCGCCCTGCCGTGTGGCCATACAGTAGTTTACTACCACATGTGGGGTGTTTCTGTAAATCGCAGAATCAGGGTAATAGTTTTTGAGTTTTGTTTGGCTATTAACCCTTGCTGTGTTACAGGAAAAAATGGATTAAAATGGAAAACGTGCCAAAAAAAGTGAAATTTAGAAATGTCATCTCCATTTTCCTTTAAATCTTGTGGAATACATAAAGGGTTAACAAAGTTTGTAAAATCAGTTTTGAAAACCTTGAGGGGTGTAGTTTCTAAAATGGGGTAATTTATGGTGGTTTCTATTATGTTAGCCCCACAAACTGACTTCAGAACTGAACTGGTCCTTAAAAAAATGGTTTTGGGAAATTTCTTAAAAATTTTAAGAATTGCTTCTAAAATTCTAAGCCTTCTAACGTCCCCAAAAAATAAAATTACATCAACAAAATGATGGCAACATAAAGTAGACATATGGGAAATGTAAAGTAATAACTATTTTGTGAGAAATCACTATCTGCCTTAAAAGCAGAGAAATTCAAAGTTTGAAAATTACAAATTTTTCAAAATTTTCTGTAAATTTAGGATTTTTTTTAAAATAAAGGTGATTTATATTGACTCAAATTTACCGCTGTCATGAAGTACAATGTGTCACGAGAAAACAATCTCAGAACGGCTTGGATAAGTCAAAGTGTTTCAAAGCTATTACCACATAAAGTGACAGATGTCAGAATTCCAAAATTTGGCCCAGATATTAAGGCCAAAATGGGCTCTGTCCTTAAGGGGTTAAAAATTTTGGACGATTCACGATTTAAATCTCGATTTTCTTATGTTATTAAAAATATAGCCTACTGTGCCCCCATCAGACCTCACATCAGCCCACTATACCCCCATCAGACCTCAGATCAGCCCATTATGCCCCATCAGACCCCACATCAGCCCAGTGTGCCCCCATCAGACCTCAGATCAGCCCACAGTGCCCCCATCAGACCTCAGAACAGCCCACAGTGCCCCCATCAGACCTCAGATCAGCCCACAGTGCCCCCATCAGACCTCACATCAGCCCACAGTGCCCCCATCAGACCTCAGATCAGCCCACAGTAGTGCCCCCTTCAGACCTCAGATCAGCCCACAGTAGTACCCCCTTGAGACCTCAGATTAGCCCACAGTAGTGCCCCCTTGAGACCTCAGATTAGCCCACAGTAGTGCCCCCTTGAGACCTCAGATTAGCCCACAGTAGTGCCCCCTTCAGCCCTCAGAACAGCCCACAGTAGTGCCCCTTCAGACCTCAGAACAGCCCACAGTAGTGCCCCCTTGAGACCTCAGATTAGCCCACAGTAGTGCCCCCTTCAGCCCTCAGAACAGCCCACAGTAGTGCCCCTTCAGACCTCAGAACAGCCCACAGTAGTGCCCCCTTGAAACCTCAGATTAGCCCACAGTAGTGCCCCCTTCAGCCCTCAGAACAGCCCACAGTAGTGCCCCTTCAGACCTCAGAACAGCCCACAGTAGTGCCCCCTTGAGACCTCAGATTAGCCCACAGTAGTGCCCCCTTCAGCCCTCAGAACAGCCCACAGTAGTGCCCCTTCAGACCTCAGAACAGCCCACAGTAGTGCCCCCTTGAGACCTCAGATTAGCCCACAGTAGTGCCCCCTTCAGCCCTCAGAACAGCCCACAGTAGTGCCCCTTCAGACCTCAGAACAGCCCACAGTAGTGCCCCCTTGAAACCTCAGATTAGCCCACAGTAGTGCCCCCTTCAGCCCTCAGAACAGCCTACTAGGCCACCATAAGAATAAAATAAAACAATCCCTTACATGTCCTGCACCGCGGCTCCGCTCCAGGTCTGGCGCTTCTCAGTCTTCTTCTCTTCTCTTCTTCTGCATGCAGCGTCAGGTCAGAGTGCGCGCAGTGATTAATCGCCCAGCCCTAGACTGGCCATAGACCTTACAGGGAGAATTCCTGGTGGACTGATGCCCAAGGGGTCGCCCAAGCCCTCCTAATGGCTGCTGTCCAGGTACATAAGGATCTGATGCTCTCAGAATGAATTAATCCTAGGAGCATCAGGTACTTATACACCTAGGCAGACTGGCCATAAACCATACAGGGAAATTTGTCCTGATTTCTGTCAGTTTGGACCCGCCTACAAAATTGGACCACTTTTAAGTTTTTTCCAGGGCCACTTTAAGTTCCCAGTCCTTCCCGCTTATACATCTGACCAGCAGCCACAGGTCCCTCATCAATTCAACTGTATTGCTGTCCTCAGTATGGTGCTAGTATTTGATGTTGCACTGTAATATTTGCTTTGGGTAGGGCAGTATTTTATGGGGCAGTATGGTATTGCTGGCCCCGCCTACTTGTGTTGCTCCGCCCTCTGTCAATTTGGGCTCAGCACTTTTAGTTTTTTTTCCAGTGACACTTTAAAGGGGTATTCCCATCTCACAAATGTAGTTTGTATAGTTAGATATAGCCATACCAATATTATTACAAAATAGAATGTATTTATATAAAATGTACCGTTTAGAAGATTTGCCTATTTGTATATCCATTGTCCCACACACATCAGTCAGGCCGTTGCCCCTAGTTACGGTCACCGCGGTCATGTAGTAGTGGTGGTCGGCTTATTCTTGTTCAAACCCGCTCTGAGGTAACTGCTGTATTGTGAACGCACATTGCATGAGCATGCGGAGACACATCTTAGGGTACTTTCTCATCTGCGTTTTGGACACTACCAGTACAAAACACAATGGTCAGGATCCATCCAAACGCAGACTTTATAAACGGATCCTGCTCCATAGAGATGAATTGATCTTGGAACAGGATCCATTTTTCTGCGTTTTGGAAGCGCAGACAAAAATGCTACAACTCTAAGATGTGTCTCCGCACGCTCATGCAATGTGCGTTCACAATACAGCAGTTACCTCAGAGCGGGTTTGAAAAGGAGCAAGCCGACCACCACTACTACATGGCCGCGGTGACCGTAACTAGGGGCAACGGCCTAACTGATGTGTGTGGGACAATGGATATACAAATAGGCAAAACTTCTAAACCGTACATTTTATATAAATACATTCTATTAGTAATAATATTGGTATGGCTATATCTAATTATACACAATACATCTATGAGATGGGAATACCCCCAGGGGCGGATTGGAAACTTAGAGTGGCCCTGGAAAAAAACTAAAAGTGGCCCCATGTTGTAGGTGGGTCCAAATTGACCGAAGACGGTACAAAACAAGTTGGCAGGCCAACACAAGTAGGCAGACCTATAGTGCAGCACAGAATACCACCTCAACAGACCCAAATACCACAAGGCAGCACAAAATACTGCCATCCCAACCACTGTATTCAACTGTACCACAATTGAGTTCAGGAGGGCACCTGTGGTTGTTGAACATCAGATCATTATGTACCTGGCCTGCGGCCATCAAGAGGACTTCAGTGGCCCCCTGGGTATCGGCCCACCGGGAAATTTCCCTGTAGGGTCTATGGCCCAATCTGCCCCTGCCCAAAGCATTTCATCTTCCCATACATCACCATCCAGAGCACTGCAGCCCAGTGGCGTAGCTACCGGGGGGGCAGGGGGGGCGACGGCTCCGGGCCCAGTGACTCAGGGGGGCCCAGCAAGGATGACCTTGCCTACTATCAGGCGAATACAAGTGAGCGCTTCCATTATGGAAGTGCTCACTTGTATTTAGGGACCCCCATCAGACCTCAGATCAGCCCACCCAGCCACATAGGATTAAAATAAAAAACCTTACTTACCTGTTCTGCGCTGTGGCTGCCCTCCGGTCCACGCTCTGCTCTCTTCCCTGACGGCGCGCACTATGACCTGACGCTGCACGCAGCGTCAGGTCATAGTGTGCGCGGGCCAGGGAAGAGAGCGGAGCGCGGACCGGAGGGCAGCCACAGCGCAGAACAGGTAAGAAAGGTTTTTTATTTAAATCCTATGTGGCTGGGTGGGCTGATCTGAGGTCTGATGGGGGCACAATACGCTGATCTGAGGTCTGATAGGGGCACAGTAGGCTGATATGAGGTCTGATGGGGGCACAGTCTGCTGATCTGAGGTCTGATGGGGGCACAATACGCTGATCTGAGGTCTGATGGGGGCACAATACGCTGATCTGAGGTCTGATGGGGGCACAATACGCTGATCTGAGGTCTGATAGGGGCACAGTAGGCTGATGTGAGGTCTGATGGGGGCACAGTAGGCTGATCTGAGGTCTGATGGTGGCACAGTACGCTGATCTGAGGTCTGATGGGGGCACAAAACGCTGATCTGAGGTCTGATGGGGGCACAATACGCTGATCTGAGGTCTGATGGGGACACAGTACGCTGATCTGAGGTCTGATGGGGGCACAGTACGCTGATCTGAGGTCTGATGGGGCACAATACGCTGATCTGAGGTCTGATGGGGGCACATTCTGCTGATCTGAGGTCTGATGGGGCACAATACGCTGATCTGAGGTCTGATGGGGGCACAGTAGGCTGATCTGAGGTCTGATGGGGGCACATTCTGTTGATCTAAGGTCTGATGGGGGCACAATACGCTGATCTGAGGTCTGATGGGGGCACAGTAGGCTGATGTGAGGACTAATGGGGGCACATTCTGCTGATCTGAGGTCTGATGGGGCACAATACGCTGATGTGAGGTCTGATGGGGGCACAATCTGGGGTCTGATGGGGCACAATACGCTGATCTGAGGTCTGATGGGGGCACAGTAGGCTGATGTGAGGTCTGATGGGGGCACAATACGCTGATCTGAGGTCTGATGGGGGCACAGTAGGCTGATGTGAGGTCTGATGGGGGCACAGTACGCTGATCTGAGGTCTGATGGGGGCACAATACACTGATCTGAGGTCTGATGGGGGCACATTCTGATGATCTGAGGTCTGATGGGGGCAGGGGACTGTTAGTTTAGTGATGTAAAAACTGGGGACAGGTTTCCTTTAACATAGGAGTCCAGGGGCGGATTGGGAACTCAAAGTGGCCCTGGAAATAAAGGTAGAAGTGGCCCCATATTGTAGGCGGAGCCAAATGTGTAGAAGGCGTGGCCAAAAAGGAGGTGGGGTCATTAAATAGCAAGAAAAACATATGTGGTATCGATGTAATCGTAATGACCGGGAGAATGAAGAACACTAGTCAGTCTTACTGCATTGTGAATGCCATAAAAACAAAACCCATAAAAGTGTGCTGGAACTGGATTTTTTTTCAATTCCACCCCATTTGGAATTTTTTTCCAGCTTACTGCTACATCATATTCCATATTGAACGGTGCCATTAGAAAG
Organism: Rhinella marina; assembly: GCA_900303285.1. Taxonomy (NCBI): domain Eukaryota; kingdom Metazoa; phylum Chordata; class Amphibia; order Anura; family Bufonidae; genus Rhinella; species Rhinella marina. Next base: position 152,920 of record ONZH01026113.1, on the reverse strand, counting down.
TACAACTTGTCCCGAAAAGCAACAAGTCCTCATACGGCTATGTGAACGGAAAGATAAAGTTAAGGCTCTGGGAAGTCTGAAAGTAAACAACTAAAATACAAAAAGGGAAAACTGCAAAGTCAGGAAGGGGTTAAGCATTTTTTGGCCATGTTTTCTATCAATTTTCATTTTTTATTTGTGGCTTTTTCACTTATTTTTTATTTTTATTGTAGTTATTTTTCTTTATTCATTTTATTTCACAACTGGCTTGAATAATATAAGTCTTTCACATTGAGTTTGGATCCATTGCCATGATCATAACCGTTTGGCGGTCCTGCACATTCTGCCCTATTTTAGAAATGCCTATTCTTGTCCACAAAACGGACAAGAATAGGGCATCTTCTATATTTTTTGCAGGGCCACAGAATGAACATACAGATGCAGACAGCGCTCAGTGCAGTCCATTAAAATGAATGGGTCCGCATCCAATCCGCAAAATATGCAGATCCGATACGGACCAAATATACAGTCATGTGAATGGGGCATTACACATTTATTTATTTTTTCTCTAATAATACCATACTTTCTTTTGACTTTAATAAAAATATATATTTTTTATTCTTCCTTTTATCCACCCCCTTCCATCTATCTCTCTGTCTCATAGTACTGACAAGCTGAAGACCCTGAACTAGCCTGGCATGCACAGGGTTACATCGCAAGCTGCCTGCCCTGCTGTTATTATAATAATGAGAGAGCACAGCAGGGGTGCCAGGGCCGTCCACTTGCGATCTATGTCTCTGTGTAGCTAGGCTAGCTGACACTGCGCACGCCAGCCAGCCCAATGATCCCATTTATCTTTAGTGAGATTCTTCAAATTCTTCAAGTGTCAAACACTCACCCAGGCAGCCTAGGGGTAGAGCGGCCGGCAGACTAGTGATGTGAGAGATCTCACACACCGCAGTGGCCGAGCCGCCGAGCCCCATTCATAAATACACCCACTGTCACAGTGTAGCCCATCAGGGGCTGGCAAACAGGAACTTTGTCACTCGCAGTAAGTCCCCGTGCTGCACGTAGCACGCCACACACGGCCTCAATTTAAAACACCACTCCCCTCACATACATACTCACAGGCAGCAGCCAAGAAGTGTCATAGAGTCAGTCAGACAGTCGGGACTCAGCACTGCGCAGCGCAGCAGGAGGTATGTGTATTGGCGCGCGCTGGCTGCAAGTGTTTAGAACAATACCTGGGCTCCCTCCACCGGCCCACTGCACATAAAAAACATGCGGCCCACCGGGAACCTTCCCGGTACAATACATTGCCAATCCGCCCCTGTAGGAGTCCCATTGTTTTTTAATCCTATATTTTACTGCATTATGTGGTAGAGTATTTAGAGTAGGGTAGGTAGAAAGTCTATTGTACTGTACTTAACAGCATAGATGATCTAGCAGTTTATACAGTCATCTTTCTAATACAATATTATAACCACAACTAGTAGTATGTGCCTGTGAAGTTGGAAACGTGCGTTTGGGAAGCCAATAAGTGGGGGGCCCACTCAAGTATGTTTCGCCCCCCCTGTGCTGAACCTCTAGCTACGCCTCTGCTGCAGCCTTAAATGTATTCTCAGTGCCCCCTATACCCTGGCCAAGGGCGGATTGGCCATAGACCTTACAGGGAAATTTCCCGGTGGGCCGATGCCTAGGGGGCCGCCTGAGCTCTTCTCACGGCCCGCCAGTAGAAGTTTCTGGGGATGTATTTTGTACTGCTGGCAGTATTATGTGATGGACTGTGGTATTTGGCTCTGTTGGGGTGGTATAATGTGCCACAATATGGTATTGCTGGCTCTGCCTTCCATCAGTTTGGATCCAATTACAAAATGGGGCCACTTTTAGTATTTTCCAGGGCCATTTTAAGTTCCCAGTCTGTCCCTGACCCTGGCAGTGCCCACTTTACATATCTTCCTTAGGAATCTTATGCAGAATTCCCCCCAGTCAGCAGCCTCTCTCATCACCCCATGTGCTGTACATTGCTGCTCTTGCTCCCTCGCCCTGTCTTACTCCCATGGCAGGCTTCACACACTGCGTATTCCCGCCGCTTCCACACGGCAGTCCGTGTCTTTCATGTGAAACCCTTCTGTACTGTCCTCTCTCCCGAACCTCCGCTTTGCCCTCTCTCGCGCTTTCAAACTGAAATATTTTAAAACTCCATCAGGGGCGCTGTCTTGCAGTACGAGCGCGCTCTGTCATTCACAGTTCTTCCAGTGGGCGGGTTTTGCCTGTCAATCAGAACGCTTGACGGGGCGTGGCTTCTGTCAGCGTGCTCGGCCTTCCTGTCACTCAGCGAACTCTGTGGGGGCGTGGCTCTGCTGACTGGCCCGCCGTGGTGGGTGTGGCCGGAGTGTCAGTCAGCCGGAGGAGGCGGGGTTACCGCTGCGCTCAGCTGGTGCAGCCCGTTCACCTGCATCTCAGAGCGGGGGAGAGACGGGGCGGCAAGAGGCAGCGCCTGGGGCAGCGGAGCCTCCACACCGGCATCGGGACGTATAGGACTGGAGGGAGGACTGACATTCCAGAAAATACTGGGGGGCAAGCTGGACACTTGGCTGCTAGGATCAAGCGTCCTGTCTGGGTGCAAGATGACAGGGGTTCTGCTGCTGCTGTTAGCTCTGCCAGGGGCACTGGGGGTAAGTGGGCATCTTCCTTTTGCCATGCACCCTGGGTGTATTGGAGAGTGTTCTGCAATGTTACTCTGAAATGTGTGCCTCACACACCCTGGCACCTCTGTCACATCCCTCTCTGTGGACATGTAGAATGAGTTCCCCTGCATGAATGGAAAGGGTTAACTGACGGTGAGGAATTAACAGTAGCCCGGAGGAACAAACCTGCCCGTGGAAAAGATTCGGAAAAGGCGCTGAAATGGTTAACCGCCAAGCTTTACCTGTGCACATTTCCATTTGCCAAGTGGCCATTGGCATTGGGTAGAAAGGGTTAACTAGATCTCTGTAGATCCCTGTGAGTGCATGTAGGCAAGACTTTGCATCATTGTCCACAACGAGCCGGCCGGCTGGAATAGATGCTGGAAAAAAACGTATATATGGGCGGATGTACCTGCTCCTTACCAAGGGGTTAAAAAAAACCCCGCCATAAGCTAGGAATGCTTCATTAATGTGGATTAATGGAGCTGTCCAGGGCATAGACTGAAAGGGTTAAGCGCTGTGTATGCCAAGTGCTCACTGGCAATGGATTGAAAGGGTAAGGTCTGTGTGTATTGTAGATTGTTTTCTATACCCAGTCTGAATACATACCGTCAGTGTATATGGTGTCTGTGCCTTCAGTGGGTGCAAAGAGTTAATTTGGCAAGGCTGGCATGGGCACTGCCATCTCTTGTGAGAATAAAGGGTGACTGGGCATGTGCCTCCTCTCTTGCTGATTTATATTGCTGCGTGTCTCTTGAGGTGGAAGTTCAGTGTGGGGCACACATGGCGCTCACTGGCTTGGAGTCTGTGGGCACTTCACGTCCCAGTCCTAAGAGCATGTCATCGCAACCTGTAGACGGACGGCCCGGCCACCTGGATGTGATGCCACCTTTCCTTGGCTGGAGCGCCAGGCACCTGCTGATTAAAACATTCCAGTCACATGTTGGCACTGGTCTATCAATACTGAGCCCTGGTGTGTGTGGGCAGGGGTGTCAGACTCAGCATTGCACATCTCTTCCAGTCTTAGCTGTAGTAAGAGGCTCTGGAGCTTTGCCCTGCTTTCGGAATAGATGATGGATGTGACTTGATAGTTGCGCTGGCTAATCAGACGAATAATAAGACGTGGCATTTTAGAAGCCCTTTATCTGTGCACCTGGGCTCTGCTTTGTAAGTGCAGAGAAGGACCAGGGATAACTAAGCAACTGCATGATCTGTCTTTGCCGGTTTGTAAGATAGAAATCACTACACGGCAATTTGCAGAAGTTAATAGATTGACCAGTTGCACAAATGCAGGACAATGCAAGGAAACGGCAGCAGAGAAGTGCGCTAAAGATTTTCCGCTTTCACACAGAAAAATAAATCCTGGATTGGAATCCTCTGCAGATTCCTCAGCCGGCTGAATGGGATGGCAGTGATAAAGATGCCGCTGTGCTACCAAAGTGTCCTGTGACCTGCCACCGTAACTGCTGGGAGAAGTGGGCGCACACTGTGTGCCCTGTCACTGAGGCACAGTATATAATATATAGAATTAGGCACTTTCCTGACCGATACGAGACACAAGAAGCGCGGGGTCCCTCTCGGCAGGCTGCACAGATTTCTCCTCATTGGAATTTTAAATGACACTTCTCTTTCCTCTCTACTGAAATCCTTTTCTTTCCTGTTCCTCTCTGGTTCAGTGACCTGAGCCGGCTGAGCTGTGGGTACTACACAGATCCTGGATAGCGGCCGCCCGCCTGTCCTCTCCAAAAATAATAAGAAAAGGAATATTGTGTCATCCAGACCAAAGGATGGACCCGGCACATCCGAGTGAACTCTGGCAACCTGTAGCTTTACCGATAGAGAGGCGATCCGGTCCAGTCTACGTGGAGTAAGGCAGCAGAGAGGTTATAAGAAGGAAGACTTACAGATACGTTCATGTCCATGCTTTATTACCACTTATTATTCCAGTAGATAGCTCATTGGTCTACAACCCGTGCCCCAGATGTTCCACAACTACAACCCTCAGCATGGACTGGCCGGCACCTGAGAAACGCTGCTTTTGGCCACTTTTACACGGCAGTATAAAATAGTTTGGTCACATTACTGGTTGCAGTGGACTCTCACATTAGTCGTCCTTACATATGCAGTCTATGGGGCAGTCTAGAATAAAAATCTGTGCCCCTCTTGCGCATTTTAACCCATTCCTGGCTTTGTCTTACAAATACTGCCTTGTAAAAGTGGCCAAAAGGAACGTTTCTCAGGTGCAGTGTCCACCCCAAAACTAAACTATCTTCCGTCATTGCGATTGTGGCATCAATTCAAACACAGGGACGTAGCTGTGTGCCAGGAGGGTGCCAAGAAGACACGCAGGGTATTGAAATATGGGGCTAGGGCCTCTCCCCCCAGTGCTGGAAAGCCTAGCTGATGGCACATTACTTTGCAATACAATCAGCTCTTTTCTTACCCATCCGCCATGCTTTGGCAGCCTGCAGCAGGTAGAATCCATCTGCATATCCAGGATGGCACCAATGGCGTGTAATTACTCAGCAGAGACATAATATAACTATGCCCTACAGTTTACAGTGGCGTACAGTTTGAGACCTTTATGTTTGGCGATATCTCTCGTGCTCTGATAGAGTAGCGCTGTCTGATTTTATTATCAGCTGACAAAATAGCCGGCGTTAGCAATACAATGACGGGAGGCAAACCGTCGGCTGTGCATTGGATGGCGGTGCACGGATGCGGAGAGGCTTTTTAGAAAACTAATGAACAGCCGGAGTTGTAGCTTTCTGCTTTTCTGCACTTAGTGGCTCCGAGATGTACTTTTCATGATGGAGACGTTTAATGAATTAAGTACACTTAGCTCTGCGTGCCCTTATTGTAGGGTTGTGACGCATGCTACTGCTCTTGTGTCATCACAGATTGGAGTCCGGGTTTAACCCTTCATCCAGTTTCTGTAGCGTTCAGCACTGGACAGCTACCTTTCAGCACTTTGCACATAGGAGCACACGTTACTTGCTGTACAAAGGATGAACCGAGGCCTTGTCCCTTGTGAGGGCTCAGGGGAAGATTATTTTTCTTTTTTTTTGAAACTACAACTCCTAGCATGCCCTGACCTGAGAGTTATGGTTACAAACAGCTGGAAAGACAACACTAGAAATTTACTGATACCTGATACCAAATCCTGATTTGCTGTAATGGAACAAGGCAGGGCTATTCCACCTTATAGCGTTTTACTTAGGATGTATATAGTCCTTACTTAGGACTTTTCTACAGTTCTATATGATACGTCATCTCTTGGAGGACTCAGATTCTTTCCTCTTTCTAGGATTACACATACATAGTGGCATATAGATGTAGCTGAGCTCAGCGTGCACTTTGGATCCCTGATGCTATAGTGCAAGGATGCCCAACCTGCGGCCCTCCAGCTGCTGTGAAACTACAACTCCAGCATACAAACATGCTTGGCTGTTCTCACAACTCCCATAGAAGTGAATGGAGCACTCTGGGAGTTGTAGTTTCCGTACATCTGGAGTGCTGGAGGTTGCTGATCCCTGCTATAGTGCATAGTGATACGTGAGTTAAGACAATATACTGACTAGGTCTATGTCCAGCCTTACGTAAATCCAGCTTTCCTACACCTGTCAGTCTTAGCTCTGCTACATCAGTGCAGGGCACCCACTGCATCATATTACCTGGATTGTTGATCACATAAATCATGGACTATGCTACAATTCTGTCAGACCTATTCAGCAACACAGACACTTTTCACGTCTCTAATTATGATTGCGTGTAACCACTCTGCGTCCTTAAAGCTGAAATGAGGTGATTCTCAGTCCATGAAGTACACGGCGATGCACATTCAGCCTGCCTATCCTTTGACAATTTTTAAATTGCAGTATTTTTTTCTCCCGCAATAATAGCACAAGAGAAAGATATATTTTTTTGTATTGCAGTATATTTTTCCCCCTAAATAAGAGTGAGGAGGCTGTTAGAGCTAATCAGGGTCATTATGCTCTTCACTCTCTGCCACTACATATTCCATCCCCAGATTGAGAACCGCTACCAAGGAGATAGGCTCTGAACAAATACTTGAGGTCTTCGCAAATTTCACATGAAATTTGGTGAAATCAGATCTCTGACGTCTCTCTGAGATGGGCTCGTGAATTTAACTCTCTGCTTACCAAAAGCAGGCAGATAATGTACCACTACCTTAGTGTAGCTGTATGTGCCTCTGACATATTGTGGTCTACCAGTAACCCAGCCTGATCATGTGGGTTAAATGTGCAGTCAGTAGCCGCTGCGCTGGCTCCTGCTTTTTATCATGCTCTGAAGAGCTGCCTGTATGTACTGATGTAGCAGAGCTGGATTTGTTAACTATCTGTCTTTTGTAGCAGAGTTGAATCCTATGGCAATCCTCATATAACAGATCACAATATCATCGTGAGTCGCCAAACTTTGCACTCAGCTCTCAGTCCATGGGCCATAGGCAGTCCATTCTCAGTGATGTTTGGTATACCTCATCTGCACATTACTATCTATTTGGTACTTAGTATTTGTTTTCCAGCTAATACGTTAAATCTAGACTCCTGTGCGTCTAGGTCGCTGCTCACGACGTCTCCTATTCTTCTGCACATAGCAGCATCTATAGATCATTGCTCAGCACCACGTCCCTGGCGCTCTATGCCGGACATAAAATGAATGTGCCTAGTGTTCTTATTATATCGCTATGTGTGATTATAGTGATTACGGAAGATTTATCACGTAGGGAATTTTTAAGCCAATTTTGCAGGAGTCTGTTTTCCATAAATTGCACTTACTTTATCAAATTTGGTGCGACTTTAAGTCTGACACTTCTGTCTTGAGACAATACTCTACTTTCTACCCCACCCCTTTACCAGAGTAAGATTGCGACAATATCGGCGACTTTTTCAAAAGTCGCAATTGATAATTCCAGATCAAATCAGCTTGACAGGCAGCCCTTGCCCACTCCCCACCCACTTTTTAAAGCTGGAGGGAGGGTTGTAAAAATGCTAAAGTTCTTGTTTTTCCAATTAAGACCAATAATAATGCTATTTTTGTGACCTTTTTAAAGCCAGAATTCTGGAGTGCAAGGCTTTAACCCCCCCCCCCCCCATTGTCTTTATTGTATAAAGATATACTAAGTTCCTTGGTGTATGAAAGTAGCACTTTTTTGCCCCCCAACATCGTACTGGTTTGTATGGCCCTGACCCTGGTGTAAGGTTTTAGTAATGTATGACTCCCGTGGTGTCATTGCTGGTCAGCAGCTTTGCATAGCAATGTATAAGATGTATCATTGGTTATTCATTTATAAATGTATTTCTCATTGGTTTATCATAGCGTGAATGGACACCATTAATTTGTATTCGCTCTCAGATCTTGGCGTAGATGTAGCAGAGCTGAATTTAACTCTTTCTTATGTGCACTCGCAGAGCTGCCTCCAAAAGTAGACACTTTTGTAAGGCAGCTTCCGTAATAGTGAGATAAGCTATGCGGCTCTGACTGCCGGACCCCCTGCTATCGACGATGTCCATATGTCCTAATAGGTTGTATGGACCAGTGAAGGGTTCCCCTTAAATTCTAGATAACACATTGGCACATCAGAGCCAGCTCTGCTATTTATATGTGTGTGTATATATATATATATATATATATATACATAAATACACAAAAAAGAACAAACACCTCCAAAATAGATGAATAGGTGAAAAACAGGTGCAGGCTACCATGGCTATTAGATATATAATACAAAAAAGTAGCAGCACTCTGTATGCGCTAAGATACAGATACGATCATATCTATATCTTAGGACATACAGAGTGCTGCTACTTTTTTGTGTTGTAGATATATATACATATACGGTATTCCAATTGTGTGCACCACATTAAGCTAGCAATATATCAGTATATCATGCTCCGTATGCCGCAGTTATTATTCCATACGTTATACACAAACTGAGCTTTACAAAACGTAGCTTCTTGAGTAGTAAATGCAATTCTCAATGCGGCAACTGTTCATATTTTCTATGCATTTATATTCAGTGATTATTCAAAATACAGTATACCATTATTATTCCTGTTTGCTGTAACTTTTGCTGCCGGTTCGGAGCTGAACACTTAGACATATTGCAGTAGCGTATATGGATGATCCCGGCTTACAGTTTCATTCTTCTAGAAGTCATATTTTAATGTCAAGGTGTGACTTTTCTGCTCCATACACTAACACACTGTTGTGGTTTTTTGGCTGTAGGCATATACCGGGAATGTAACCGCACAGCACAGCTGTACACCAGGCTTTTCTGAAGCAGGTTACACAGCTCTTGTATCGCCAAGCATCAAAGAGGGGCAGAAACTGCTGAAAGGTAAGTGAAAGACAAGCAGAAAGCATCTGATGTCACCGATCTTGTTACCGCCGGAGCCCACCTGTTATAACTGTCTTTTCCTGAGACAATTTATGGAAAGGTTTTGCCATAAGCGTGATTCACGCTGTACGTCGTTATTTTTTCTGGCAGAGAATGTATTTCTTATGGGAGCAATCAGAACATTGCTGTATACAAATCTTCCATTATAAATCTCCATTGCTGTAGCATCTTATGTCTCCACTAGCATTTCAAGGGGTTATCTCAAGATTAATGTAAAAAAAAAGTGAAAATCAGACATCATATAGTACATGTAACAAACCAGAGATCTCTCCCATCCATTGCTCAGATTTATTTTAAGCTTGCAGCTTATAGGGCGTGTCTGTTTTTTTAAGGGGGCATGTCCTATTTCCTGCAGTCTTTCTCCCTGTAACTGTCACAGAAGATACGACTAGTGGCAGTTGTAGGATGAAACTGAGCATGTCTGTCCATCTCAGAATCTAATCCCCGAACAGTTGACTAAGGGGAGTGGCTTAATAAGGGGTGGAGCTTGATATTATTTGTCTGTAGCAGGCAGTCAGGGTAGGTTTGAGCTGAGTTTTTTGGAGGAAATTGTAAAACAGATTTTCGTGCAGTTGCTTCAGCCAAAGCCAGAAGTGGATCCAGCAGGAAGGAGAAGTTTAAATCCTTCCTTTATATTTCCGATTCCTGTCAAATCCAATTCTCCTCCTCCAAAAAACTTCATGTGAACCCACCCTAAGGCCTCATGCACACAACTGTACTATCTATGTCTAAAGTGCACTGTCTGTGTCTAAAATGGATAGCATCCATAAAAGTCAACGGAGCTGTTCTCACATCAGATCGTGCACCGATCCAAAAATCTCATTACAGGTTCTATGATTTTCAGTTTTTGCAAGTATATGCTTTTTTATTGATGAAAATGAATAGTCTTTGCAAGGATTTATTTTCTTGTGGATTGAATATCAGATATGGTTGTGTGCATGAGGCCTAGTAGGAAAAGGCTCCTTCTGCAGCCAGACACAGAATTGTGCAAAGAAGGAGGGAAGGAAATGGCTGATCTCCCGGGACACATAAAGAAAAATGTAAGTTTTTTTCTTCTATTTATTTATTCTTTTGTGTATAGTCTACATATGCTTAACGTTCCTTTACACCCTTTAAGCACCACCGCCGTACATGTATAGCAGGAGTACAGGGTTTAAAAACATCAGAGATGCAGGACTAATGTATGAGATCGGCAATAATGTCGATTGCAGACATTGAACCCCTCAGATGTCAAGGTTAATTGTAACCACAACTTCTGAGGTGGATTTTCCTGAGAGCGCTGTGCTCCAGTGCCCTGAACGGCTTCCCTGCTCTGTGAATGCTTAAGCCGTTAGTTGGTGGTAATAGTCTAGGTCTATTGGAAGAATTTAAGTGTATTACAGCTGAAGTTCTTATGGAGGCCTGCATAAGAAAATAGCCATAGACTGCAATGCTAATTAATTGCAGTTTAAGGGAGAAACAATCTCAAGATCATTCTGAAGATCTGACGTCCCCTAAGGGGGCTTAAAAAAGTTTTTAAAAAAAAAGTTTTAAAATATATAAATATAATATTTTTTAAGTATTTAAACACAAGAAAAACTATACAAATGTGGTATTGTTGTTATTGTACTGACCCTCAGAATAAAAGTAACAGGTCAGTTTTACTGCATAGGGAACGCTGTAAAAACAAAACTCATAAAGCTATAGAAGAATTGCATTTTTTTCCAATTCCACCCTATTTGGAATAGTGCCATTAGAAAATACAACTTGTTCCACAAAAATGCAAGCCCTCACACGGCTATGTGAACAAAAAAAAAAAATAAAAAAGTTGTGACTCCTGGAAGGCCAGGAGTTAAAAAATGGAAACACGTGCACAGAAAATCGCCTGGGCCGAAAACTGAAAATTTGAAATATTTACCAAAATGGGACGTATAATTTGTATTATATTGCAACATTTGTCAGATGCTGGGAATTCTTCTCTTGTGTAATACAGGTCGCAATGCATGAGCGATGAGAAGGCTGTCCCTACCCCTTAGGCCTTGTTCACACATCAGTTATCTGATCAGTTATTTCCATCAGTTATTGTGAGCCAAAACCAGTTGCGGGTCAAAAACACAGAACAGGCGCAGATCTTTTCATTACACCTGATCTCTGTGGAGGCTCCACTCCTGGTTATGGCTCACAATAACTGATGGAAATAACTGATCAAATAACTGATGTGTGAACAACCCCTTACCTGTATATAGTCGCATGTTATTCTGATGTGCCGGTTGTATGTAACTCAGATTGGCTTGTATTATTCATCCCTCAATGCAATGGTCTGATAACTGCATAAAGTACAAGGATCAGCTCCAAAGATTAATGGGATGGGTTTTTTTATTGTTTGTCTGCAGAGAGAGAGAATGAACATATGTTTTAGCAAATGGACCAATTCTCAAAGGACCTGTATGCTGAGTTCAGTTTTTAATACACTAATCTGCCAGCATAATTTTTTTTTTTTTGCAGTGCTAAGGTGCTCATGGAAACCCATTATCTGCACATAGTATTCAGCCATTGTGTGGGCAAAGACAGTGGGGCACATTTACTATTATGAATGTGCCAGAATTCTGACTCAGATTGAGCTACATGCCTTACAACACATTTATAAAGGATTTAAGACACTTTTTCCCTGCCACGTTCAACACAGGGGCATGGTTTTGTGAAAAGTAGGCAAGGGGGCATAGCTCAAGGTGCAATAATGTGTGCCAAATTGTGCTAAGCTAAAATAAGCCAACCAGTAGGTGGTATTCACTTAGACTATACAATCTGAAGGTGTCTAAGATGCCTTGTTTCACATCTACGGTGTGAATCTCGGGCATGGCTGTTCCGCAGACACAAACAGCAGCATGCCGGTTCTCTGCTTGTCTGCCGGAATGTGTACAGATCTCTGCCGGACCCCATTATATTTAATGGGCCAGAGGATATTCCGTGAATTCCGGCAGGCTGTTCTCTGCCAGAGTTCAACCCGGAGGTGTGAAAGTAGCCTAAGCCAGTGTTAGTACACCGCCCCAATGTTCATCTGATAAATTTGGTAATGGCGACACCACTAAGGCATAAGGTGGCTGATATCCCAGTAGTATTGCACAAGTTCTAAATGATTTTCTAAATTTCTTTATCCTCATTAAATTTAGGCTTATCTACAAGTCCATTACAATATCTATCTATCTATCTATCTATCTATCTATCTATCTATCTATCTACTATCTTTCTACTATCTGTCTATGTATGTACCTATCTATCTATCTGTTTATCTATCTATCTATCTATCTGTCTATCTATCTATCTGCTATCAATCTATCTATCTATCTATCTATCTATCTATCTATCTATCTATCTATCTTATATCGATCTATCTACTATCTTTCTACTATCTGTCTATCTACTATCTGTCTATCTATCTATCTATCTATCTATCTACTATCTGTCTATCTACTATCTTTCTACTATCTGTCTATCTATCTGTCTATGATCTATCTATGTATGTGACATAGAAGTACAGGCAGATCATTTTCCCGTGGTGCTCAGCTCGTGGCCAGAGTTCTGAAATATGGTTCATCTATGATTTAGTGGGAACACTTGGATTAGTGCAGACTTGCAGATTCTCTCCGCGGATGGTGTTCCAGTTCATTGCGGTGCTTCTACCTCGAAGGATTTAAAACAAAATTAAAGTGTCATACGTACAAGACAAAATTCTCAGAGAGATGACATTGTAATTATTGCCAGTAAGTTGTTTTTGCTGGAAAAAAGACTTGAAGACATGGGTGAATTGGGGGGCTGCAGTAAAGTGTAACAGTATGGTAATACAGTCTTGCCTTTACGATTCACTTGAGATTTGTCTGCCATTTATTTGCTAGCCTGTTGATAGGGCAATCTTCTGTGACAGACTCTTAGCTGCTAGTCCTTTCTCGGAGAACATTATCTTGTTAATTTGGATTTGCTGATAGAATCATCTGCCTGTCTAGGGTCAAACTGCATATTTTTGCTGTTTCCTAATATCACGTTCCGGTCAGTCTTTTAACCTATGGTAACATTTTGAAAATGTTTCGATGAATATTGTGTCCTCTGTTTTTTTTATCTGTTTTGAGCTTCATTTATGGGGTTGTCTAGGATCAGAAGAAAAGGTCTGTTTTTCCACGAATCTATTCCTAACTGGGGCCATAGAGTTTACAGGGAAAAATCCTGGCTCCCTAAAATAGTTCAGTGGCTTGGAGGGGCTGATTGGCCATAGACCCTACAGGGAAATTTCCCGGTGGGCTGATGCCTAGGAGGGCCACCAAGCCCTCCTCTCTGCTGCAGGCCGGATTCATAATGAGCTCTCAACAGGAATTTGAGGCTGCGAGAAATCAAGTACTCATGTAACTGGCCAGACCCTGCTCCATATCTTAACCTTAAGACAAGTGAAGGAGAAGGAGGACAGAAAATGGCATGTAAGGATGGCCACCACATAGGGCAAACTTTTGGGGCAGTATATTGTGCTGCACTTTGGTATTTGGTTCTGCTGGGATGGTATTTTGCACTATGGTATTGTTGTCTCCGCCTTCCTCAGTTGCCCCTCCTGTTAAGTTGGACCGGCCTACAACATAGGGCCACTTTTAGTTGTTTTTCTTCCAGGGCCACTGGAAGTTCCCAGTCCTCCCCTAGCGGCATGGCACTCCATACTTGTATAACATTGAAGACCCATAAGCCAGTACATTATGTGGTGGACATTATATGGCATCACTAGTGCTTGTCCTCCTCTGTACTGACATTACATTAGTTATATACAATTCTTGTAATAAGAACGAACACAGCCTACACGAGTCGCAACCTCTGCCTGGTGACATGATGTAACAGCACACCTCCTATTGGCTAGCACGTTTGCATAAAGGGTGATACAGTATATATTACCGTAGTGCTTCGTGTACTGTGAGGCTGTGTATTTCATTCTTGTGCTCCATATCTCACCATAGGGCTCTAAATATAGTTATGGTGGTCCTCATATTACGATTGGACTATATATGAAATGACTGGGCTCCATGAATCACTATTGGGCTGTATATAATATGAAGGTTGGGGACCTCTGTCCCAATGTTTTAAATGGGTATTCCATTATATTTTTGCATAGGCCCTATCTGCCACCAAGGGGGCTATAGCTGATGACTTGCTGACCCAACCTACTTGTATTGGTCCTACCTGCTGCCAATTTAGACCCACCTACACTATGAGACACTTTTAGATGTATTTGCATTTCCTGTGATGCAATGTTGGATGCTTCTTTTTGTAAAAGAAAAAATTTATAAAAATAAAAAGGAATCATAGCTCAATCCGTTTTACTCCAGTGGATGCATGCTCTAGAAGTCAAGGTTAAAGGGGTTCTGTAGTTCTTTAAAACTGATGATCTATCCTCTGGATAAATCATCAGTATCTGATCGGCGGGGGTCCGACACCCGGGACCCCCGCCGATCAGCTGTTTGAGAAGGCAGCGGCGCTGCAGGAGCGCCTCGGCCTTCTTTGTGTTTACCACAGGCCCAGTGACGTCACGACTAGTATCACTGGCCTGGGCGGGGCTAAGCTCCATTCATGTGAACAGAGCTTAGCCCCGCCCATGCCAGTAATACTAGTCATGACACAGAGGAAAACACAGAGAAGGCCGCGGCGCTCCTGTAGCGCCGCTGCCTTCTCAAACAGCTGATCGGCAGGGGGTCCCGGGTGTCGGAAATACATTAATGACCCATCCTTAGTGCCTACTGTATTCGTGCATTGTGGTAATCTTACGGTTTTAAGTTAGCTGCAAAACTGCTGCATTTTACACAGTTTCAGAAAATCACTGTGAGAACTGCCACATGATAGTGACATGTGAAAAAACCCTTAGGTTATGTTCACATTTGAAGGATACGCAGCAGATGTGCCATCACTTATTTTCATGCAGCAGATCCACAGTGTTGTTCTGTACCATCAAAGTGGGTGAGAATTTAAGAAATCTCAATCTTAGCGCTGCATAATAAAACCACAGTGTAAATTGACCTGCGGTGCGGATTTTAAATCTACATGTCGATTTACTCTGTGGAGTTCCACCACAGATTTCACGCTTTGCAATGCATAGGGTAAAAACCGCAGCAAATTCCGTAATAAAGTCACAAGGACCTCATGCGGATTTTGACGCAGATCAGTGTGTGATTGGCTGAGGTCTGACCCCCAGGACCAATCATCATAGTGAAGGTCTGCGTAAGTAACTGTAGGTCAGCCTCATTCAGTCGAAGGAGCACATAAGTATTAAAGGGGCAGGACCGCTAATGGGAAAGGTCTCTTCATTCTAATGATGGGGATTCTCGAGAGCTCTACTGTTTCTCCATTTTCCTACCAAACATTGGTGGATAACATTGCAAGCTTGCATGGAGCCATTAGTTCATCATATTTAGCCTGTTGTACAAAAATATCTGAATTTCTTGTACGAAATCCTGAGTAGCCTTTGATTGGTGGCATTAAGTGCTGCTATATTACTTGTCTTGTCTGTTGATTACGTCCTGAAGCTTCTCATTGGTATGCTCTTGACTTCTGTGATCGATCCATCATGATGGTTGTGGGGTAGTCTTCCCAATCCTTTATCATTATGTGGGCCTTTATGCTATTCAATCCAAAATAACATAGTTATACTGTGCGGTGACATATATGCACCACCAGCTTCTTGTATTCGAAATTGTATTTAATAAAAGTGCAACAGGCATCATGCTTTGTAAATGAATAATAGTATAATAAACCTTTTCTATTGTAACCACTAGGGGCACTGTTGCATTCTAGTCAGTAGCATCTATTCATTCCACTTGACTGTAAATTTGCTTTATAGTTGCTTTGTCCTAGAATCACTTAGAAATATACTGTATCTACATAGATCTAAATATATTATCTATTTGTCTATCTATCTATCTATCTATCTATCTATCTATCTATCTATCTATCTATCTATCTATCTATCTATCTATCTATCTATCTATCTATCTATCTATCTATCTATCTATCTATCTATCTATCTATCTATCTATCTATCTATCTATCTATCTATCTATCTATCTATCTATCTATCTATCATAGTCTATATATCTGACTATTTCATCTCTATTTCTGTGTATCTGTTTTTATCTATTTCTGTCTAGGTATCTTTCTAGTGATCCTTCTGTCTATACATGTGTCAAAGCAACTATGGAGCGAGAAATCTTTTACATTTGTACACCCTAGGAGAGTCTAGCCTAGGAGACTTCCCCAATGTACATATTCTTAACCCCTTCTACACAAAGTGGTGTGCCTGGCCCCTTTCACCCGAGGGAGCAATACTGCAGGCAATTACTGACACAGCACACAATAACCAACTCCATATTTCAATGGGAGGCTGCATTTACCCTCTCAAGGATAGCTGAGGACAACTATAGTGTACCCTTGGATATAATAACCATTAATTAGTTGAATGAATGTAAAAAGAGTACCACAAGTGAGTGTAAATACATTGTGTATTGGGTTGCATGTTTTGTAAAGTGGTTCTCCGGGCTTTTTTTTTTTTAACAAATTTTATTATTTTAAAGGAAAAAAAAAATTATTCGCCATACAAAATTTAGTCAAACATTAATTGATATTCCCTATCCCCCCACACCAACGATGCATCTCCAAACCTTCAAAATACATATATATGTGTGTATATATATATATATATATATATATATATATATATACACATACATACAGAGATATATATATAAACATAAAAAATAAATGTAAATAAAAATAAAGGGCGTAGAGGGGAAAATATAGACAATCCAAGAAAAACTAGTCCTTCCACTCCCCCCAAACCTTGATCCATATATAGAATATTTTCGTATCTCTCCACTTTATTAACCAAATATAACCACTCCTTGAACTTTGGGATCTCCCGGGAAAACCAAACTCGGGAAATAATAAGTCTGGCCAAGAACATTATTTTAATCAAGAGAATCTTTCTATATTTATAACAATTAGCATCAACATTCTACTGAGAACGGAATCAAAACCCTCAATTTTTGAAAAATACAATTATGGATTAATGTCCAGTAGTCTTTCAACTCTGAACAAGTCCAACACATATGCAAAAAATCGGCCTC
This sequence comes from Rhinella marina, assembly GCA_900303285.1. NCBI lineage: Eukaryota > Metazoa > Chordata > Amphibia > Anura > Bufonidae > Rhinella > Rhinella marina. The sequence continues at coordinate 135,707 of ONZH01026113.1, read as the reverse complement.
AGGTCTTCACAACGTGGGCAATTAGAGGACTCTCTTAAACCCTCTTTATTCAAGCAAATCGGTGTAATGTAAACCCTGTGTAAAATATTAAATTATACTAGTATATGATTAAAGTTATGCAACACTAATCTTAAATTCCCAAATATATTTCCCCAATCCTTAAACCCAAGTCTTGAACAGTCAATTCCACAGGCGGATTCTCCAGGCTTTTAATATTGATGACCTGGGGCTCCGGCCCCACACATGTCCCTGCGGCAACACAGATCCGGCAGCAGCCTTCACCTGCCGGATCCGTGCTGCCGCTAATGTGAAAGAGGCCTAATCATGACATTTGAATATGTCATAGCAGAAATAAACTAATTCACATAAAAAGCACACAAATATTTGTAGGTACAAAACTGTTAAAACTTAAGACATTTTAGGTTTTACAATGACAGTGTGAAACAAGATGGTTCTTTGTAAATGACCTTGGTTTATGTACAGGTAACAAAAAAAGCACAAGCGGCCCCACAATAATATACTTGTATGAAGCCGACATTACTCATGTTCCCACAAAAAACAGTCTGTATCAGGGCACCGAGGTAAATGTGACTAGAAAAGCACATCAAACTTTTCAAACTAAGAAGTTTTCTGTGCTTTTCTAGTTACCTTTACCTCGGTGTCCTTATTCAGATAGCTTTGTGTGGTAGCGCGAGTACTGTCATTTGTCTTACTAACCTTGGGTTATTGTTTGCCGTGTGCATATTCAGATTTATGCACTAGAGGAATGCGGCTCCTTTACTGGAGAAAGTGGCAAATCCTTGTTACATGTAGGCATCGGCATACACAAAGAATGTAATGTAACTGCACTGTTCATACGTACAATGTCATAGTAGTGTTAGTCCATCTACTTTCTGTGTTTTCTGCCGAATTTCAGGATGCTAAATCACCTCACTGAAGCCAATCTTATAAATTCACACCCTGTCTTCTCAGTGCTCCATTGTGGAAAGAGCATATTTCATGGTATGGTGCCACAAGTATATCTGAGAGAATTGTGTGTACCTAGCTGTGTCATATTGTCCGTTTTAGTACATTGGGCATAATATATAATGAACTGTGTAATCTGATGTATGCCTCTGTGCAGATAAGCTATTTTATCCCATGCCACAGTCCAGCAGAGGCTTTATTCTTCTGCATCTGAGTGACACAAATTGGAGCAAATGAGGATTGAAACCCACTTCAGTTACAGTATAGCCATCTACATCCATGTGTGAAATACCTATTTTTTTATCTGAATGGCGTAAATTGTATGGGCTCTTGGTTGCCTATACTAAAGATGTGGATAGACCAGTCATGTCCTAGGAAGAGCCAAAATTTATCTTACCAGTTGAAGGACCTTGCAGTGCCTTAGGCATGGTCCTAATCTGTACTGAATTAAAGTGTAACTGTCGTTTCATTTTTTTATACCCTAATAGTATAGTACACCATGCTGTATAAATGCCTATTTGCCTATATTATGCTTTAAAATTTGATCATTTTCAGTTTTACCTGCTAATAACTCCCACAAATGCATGCTACTTTCCTATTCAGCATCTCTCATCTTACAGTGTTGTCATGTGCAGGTCGTCTTCTCTTTATGATAAACAAGAGACGGATCAGCACTGGGAGGAGGAGCTCAGCCCTGAGTGCCTGGGCTGCAGAAAGTGGAGGGGGGAGGGCTGCTTTACATGGTGATATCTCCTCAATGGTAGCAGCTAGAAACATGCAACAATTGGTCTTGTTTGAAAGCTGACATTCCAGGCTCTCATACAAGACCAGAATGACAGCTAAGAATAATCGCAGGTAAAATCTGCTTTTATTTTCACTTTCAGCTTCATTCACAGCATCCTGATTTGTATCAGTGATATCTTCCCTGTACTGAACAGATTTATGTTATTAGCTTTCAGATAATACAAAGACCATATATCTAGCTGGTACCAAACCAGAGATATGAGCAGATAAAGCAGCCCTCCCTGCTTACTGATTTCATGTAATTGCACAGTTTTTCTCTGATTAGCCTTATGTGAGAGGATACACACTGCTCTGGGGTAGTTGGGGAGGTTATCTGCATTCTGATTGGTCCTGCTAGTCCATGTGAGGAGAGCAAAGGCTTATGGGAAGTGAGGAAATACAGGATGGCTTCAAGGACAGGGCAAAGATCACCACAGGAAGAGCAGCAGAGGCCATCTTAGGAAGATGCTGAAATGGAGGCACAGAGAAATAGGGTTGTTAAGGGCTGAATACAGACATCAGAAAGGTAAAAATAAACTGAAAAATACAGCTTCATGAATATCTGGCCTTCAGCATCACATATGTTAGGAATTTCATCTTTGGTAGTGAAATGGCAGTTACAATTTAATTCTGCACCTTTCTCGTCATAGACAACCCCTTTAATATAAGAACATGGTTTAAGAAAAAATGTTTTCTAGTTGTACCTAGTGCTGCCGGCTGTTAAAGGGAACCTGTCAAGTCGAACATGGTATCTGCACTGAAGGCAACATGTTATAGAGCAGGAGGAGCTGAGCAGATTGGTATCTAGTTCTATGAGAAAAAATTCAGTAAAACTTGTCGTTTTTCCACTTCCTGCTCATTCTGGGTTTTTGAAGTCAAGGAGGCATCCTATCAGTAATTGACAGCTCTCTCCGTATCCGCAGTCATAGAGGGAAGGCTGTCAATCACTGATAGGACCGCCTCCTGGACTTCAAAGTCTTACTAGATCTTTTCCCGCAACACTATATATCAATCTGTTCAGCTTCTCCTGCTCTATAACATCCTGTCTGCAGATTAATTAGTATTTTCATGGTGACAGTTTCCCGTTAAGGTTTTCTAGCACTTTTGTGAATTGGAACCTGGTAATGATCAGTAGCCTGCACCATATTGCCCAGATTATGACTGGATTATGTATGGACAGTGGCTGACACAGAGAAGAGAAAGCCTCTTGCAAAATTCAACCTGGGCTCCCCGTTAGGTTGACAGGAAAAAGTGGGTGGCATTTGTTTAAAACCCCCAAATTCTCTTGCTGACCCCTGGGTCAGTTCCATACCCTTTTGTCTGCTTATAATGCAGTTCCTCTGGATAATCTACATGGGCTCTTTCCGTATGGAAGCCAATGTAATAGGAAAAACTGAAACTGGGTCCCTCTCTTCAAGGGCCCCATAGCAGCTGTCTGGTTTGCACCTGTTATTTACATTCTTGTGTGAGATTATTACAGAGTATCATGGTGTGATCTGAATGTTTTTGAACAGTGAATTTGAAATGTGAAAAGGTTTTCTTCCTGTGTTATGTGATATACCGCTGTGATACCATATGTTACCTTGTGATTTCTAACATGTTAATTCAGATTTTCCAATGAGACCCCTTGCACTTCCATTTACATTCCAGAGTTTGTGTTTCTAGTGCAGGTAAGAAAATGAATTTATTCATTTAATTAGTTGTTTTGGATGACATCTTTTTGGTGTTAGTTTGCACAGGTTTTCATAAATCTAACATCAGTAATTACGGTAAAAGATTCTGTACAATAGATTATTATACATTATATTTTCTAAGAAAATAAGCAATCGTGTAGCAGAATTTTTTTTTTCTAAAATTGTTTTATCTCAAAGACAAGTATTTTGACAGAATTAGATCTCAGCTAAAGAAGATTTTGAGATGCTGTTGCATCGGTGTCAATGGAAAGTAGTTGTCACCAGCGGTGGTGAAAAGTGAAGCTGCAAGTGGCAGATGTAACTATTAATTGCAATAGGAATTAACTCTGCTAAATATTTCTATTTTACAAGATTTAAATCTCTGCATAAACAAAATACCTCTAATCCTCGTCCATTCTTGAAATGTCAAAATTATTAGCTATAGTCAGGGATGTATAAACAACTTTAAAGGCTACGTACACCTTTCGGGGCAATATTTTTAGGTTCTTCTTATGACCAAGAGACAGAGAGTAACAAAGTTGTACCTATTCTTGCCTCTGTTTGTGAACCTGGTCCTCCTTGTCACCGAGCACGGAAGGATTTTCTCAGATACCACGATTAAGTCTTATTACTTTAACCAATTTACTGAGTGACCCCCTTTCAGCTCTTGCTCATGATCCCTTTTTTCTTTCTCTCCATGGTTTCTCCAAGAACTAGAAGTACTGCTCTCTCAGCATAAATATTTCACACACTAGAAAATCTCAGTTCTAATACAAGACAGTGAGAGACTTGAAACGGAGTTGATGAACGGGAGGGTGGTTTCTGTTTAAGCAAAACCTTGAGGTCTGGCAGCTAGTCCTGTAGTGAAAGCTTCACGTTCACATTCTGCGGGGCACCAGGTTTGGTCTTGCTTTGTGTATATCGGGCTAATCACACATTCATATCTAGCTTAACACTGTTCACAACCAATTCTAATTCTGCAGTTATGTATATCGAACTATTGTGCGTTGACATGATCTTAGACCATGGATAGTGCATAAGCAATGGGCATATATTCCATTAGTGTTCTACTGCTGATTAATTAGTTTTGACTATTATCCTTATACATTAAAGGGCATCTGATCTGTACCTGGCTGACCTGTGTGCTTGGCAGCTGAAGGCATCCATGTTGGTCCCATGTTCTGATGTGCCCACATTGCTGAGAAAAATGTTTTAATATACGTAAATGAACCTCTAGGAGCAATGGGAGTGATGCCATTACTCTTAGAGGCTCTACTCTATCTGCAACCGCTGCTCCTTCTGCAGTTTGATTGACAGTGTAAATGTGATCACGCCTGGTCATGACTTCTCCTAAAGTAAATCAAAGTGTAGACGGTGCACGGCAGTTACTGAGAGAGCAGAGCCTCTAGGTGTAACGGCAACGTCCCCGTTTCTCCTAGTGGCTCATTTCCATATATTAAAACCTCTTGTTTCTCAGTAATGCAAAAGATAAAAGAAAGAGGAGGCAGCACCATATATGCCGTGTCAATATGTAGAAAAAAAGGTAATCAAGGTTAGGTTACCCTTACCATAGATGGTTGTGAGGAGTCACAACCACTGTAGAGGGCCTTCCTGGTGATTTTTGGTACCCGACCAGCGTATGGTATGATCCAGGCTGCAGCCGTGGTTTCTCTGTGGTGCCTCTGTGAGAGAGGTATACACAGGGGGAATGTCCAGAAATGCACAAAAGATGTGATAGTTGACCACTTGTTACGGGCTGCTTGGAAGTAGCCAGACCAGTGTCACTAGTAGGGTGAGAAGGTAGCTTTATTCAGGAAATAGTCTACGCGTTTCGAGGGTAGAAAATCGTAACAAGTAACAAGTGGTCAACTATCACATCTTTTTTGCATTTCTGGACTTCTCAGCAATGCGGGCACATATGAACATGGAACCAACATAGATGTCTTCAGCTGCCAAGGGCACATGTAACAGGTCAGCCAGTGTCATAGGCACAAATCTGCTGACAGATGCCCTTTAAGCTAGAACACACATCAGGCTCCTGGATATAAAAATTCAGAAAAGGATAGTGAGCATGCTATGTGACCCATACAGTAGTCACTATGCAGGGAGAGGGAGGAGGAGCTGAGCTGTCCCCATCACTTAAAGGGGTTGTCCGGGTTCAGAGCTGAACCCGGACATACCTTTCAATTCACCCAGGCAGCCCGCCTGAACAGGGCATCGGAGCATCTTATGCTCCGATGCCCTCCTTTGCCCTGCACTAATTAGCGCAGGGCAAAGGAATTTAGCCCGGTTCCGGTGACGTACCGGGCTCTGCCAGGCGGAGGCTTCCGCCCGGCAGTGAGCCCGGTGACGTCATCGGCGCTGATGGGCGGGCTTTAGTGCTGTCCTAGCCATTCAAACGGCTAGGGCAGCGCTAAAGCCGGCCCATTACGGCCGGTGACGTCACCGAACTCACTGCCGGGCGGAAGCCTCCACCCGGCAGTGAATGTTTACAAACAAAAGAGCCCTTGCCCTGCGCGATCCAGCGCAAGGCAAGGGAGGGCATTGGAGCATGAGATGCTCCGATGCCCTGTTCAGGAGGGCTGCCGGAGTAAAAACCTGGGTATGTCCGGGTTCAGCTCTGAACCCGGACAACCCCTTTAATGTAATACTGTGTAATGTGCCTCGTTCTTAAAGGGGTTGCATGGCCATATCTATTGATGACCTATCCTCAATATTTTAGACATTTTTTGCCAACAGGTTAAATTAAAGTATATGTGTAATGTAAAACTGGATGTAAACTATAGTTCATTTTCCAGTCATACATTTAAGTAAGGTGATATGTGTCGTTTAGATGGAGCATCATGGAGCAGCATACTGAGGTGAGAAGACATTTCTAAAACATGTAAAACATCAACTCAAGACAAAGATGTCAAGTCAGTAGTGATTTTTACCACGATTTTTACCATGTCGTGGTACAAGCTCACCTCCATTACGTTGCTTGATATGGATTGTCTTCCTTGGCAACCCACCTCAAACTGATTTTATATTTAGTGCATCCTATTAGTTATACATTAAATGATAAAGATATTACAATGTATTGGTCTAGGTAAAATTATGTAGCTTCACTTCTGTTGGAAGTAATTATACACACATATATACACTCATTATGTATTGATGAGTAATGACAAAGGGACCTGTCCCAAAGTGATTAGACATTGGCGCTCTGAAGATGTACCTTGTGGTTTATCATATTTTCCTGAGTCAGCTCTCTAACATCCTAAAAAACATAGAGCACTCCAGGAGGAGCCATTTACTACACAGTAATTAACTTCTGTATGATGAATGAGGAGAAAGGATCCTGTGACATTCAGCTGAGAAGAAGAGGTTTCTTCTAAAAGGGACCGTACTAACTAGGATACTCAGAGACTTTACCTAATACGGGTGTAGAAATATGTTATTCATGATGTTGTAAAAATCATGGAAACAGCAAGCACCTTCTTTACTATTCCTGGTGATTATAGATGGGGACATGCTGCTCCACAGCCCTCTCCCTTGTGCACTCAGAACTGTCAATCTGATAACCATTGTAATATTAAAAGAATCATTTTGTGATTTTTTTAAAACATGTTTAGTATATTTTTGGGTATGATGTTTAAAAATGCAGAAATTTCCTTCATCTGGAATAATTGTAATCATTGCATGCTGCATAATGGATCCCATCACTGATGTGAAGAATTGTGGTTGAATTGATTAGGCAGAATTTCTAATTTGTATGCAAAAATAAAGCACAATGAGCTAAATAGTCACTTTGTGTCTTTAATCTGATTTTACGGAATCTGTAACCTCATGTGTCTGGTTTTCACAGGTATCTGTTTGCACCTGTAGAAACCCTTAAAGGGGTTCTCTGGTCCCATAATAATTTTCTCTGCCCATGTACCCCGACCTCTGCATGTGTTTGTGCCATATACCAGTTTATAAGTCAGCATCACTGCATCCTGGCAGGATATTTGTATGCTTTCTGTTTCATCAGCTTCCTAAACAAGACCTGCATACAAAGTTTGCTCCACCTTTATAGTATGGAATAGGGACACGACCACTGCAGAGGAAGCAGTATGTCAGGTGGAGCAAGCCCTGAGAGAACAGCCTGTATGTAAATATCCTGCCTGGATGATGTGATGCTGAGAACAGGAGAAGGAAAGAGCTGACATGGAAAAGGTATGTAGGACAAAAACAAAAACGTAGTATTTGGGGTACTCTGCGCAGACTAAAAAAATATAATTATGTGACCAGAGAACCGCTTTTTCGGAAATGTTTCACTTATTTCACTAATTAAAACTATATAGCAAAATATATCAATTTTCTTAGCTGGTTTTATGTGTCAGTTTGTCATTTCTTACTCTAGATTTTGTACATGATTATGGGGTAGCCATCATGCCTGAGCTTCTGCTCTGCTTGGTTAACAGCAGTTCAGAGATAAGATGGACTATAGGAGCCCGTATTCTTAAAAGATAATTGCAGTTGTGCTAGGAGAGCTACTAAGGAAAGGAGGTCAGACATGTGCAGACTGTTTAGGATCACACAGGACCAGGGTTGCCAACCGTCCAGAAATTTCTGGACAGTCCGTAAAAATAGGCAACTTTTTTCCTCTGTCCGTGAAAAAAAATAGATGTGTCTGATTTTTTTGAGGCTGGTGGTTCTTGAATAGATTATTTTGGTGGTAATTATCATCATTTTACAGCTCACAGTAAATGCTGGTAATAAGTTCTTATCAGTATACTGGGCTGTAGGCATGTATTACTTTTAATCTTTATCACTCATTATGGTTTTCCAATTTGTCCTTAAAAAATGTTGTCTGTTCGTGATTTTGGGATAAGTTGCCCAGCAGAAAGAAAAATTCTAGTTGGCAACCCTGCACAGGACTGTGTTTGATAAGAGCTCATTTATGGCTATGGATTTTGCTGCTTGTAGAGGAGGTATATTGCCCCGGCGCCCACCACGCTACTATTGGACTGGCCGTCCTTTTGAGGATCTACACCCCTCTGTGGGAACTGCAGTAAGTATTGTGAGAATTATGCATGTCTGTGGTCAGTTAGATAGATTAATAGCACCTGTAGAGAGAAACTCAGGGACTACTACTGCCATCATTGCCACTGCCTATACAGAGCCATTGGTAAATGCAAGCTCTGTGGAATACCTCAGAATTGTGCTTGATATACTGTTTACTGCATCACTCATCATCTGCAGCAGAGACTGTTCTTTGTATTACAAATCTGGGCCTGGCCATTGCCTCCATTATCCTCTAGCTCCTACATATAAGCTCCTACCTTGCACCCTACCAACCGTTATAAGCTCCTACCTTGCACCCTACCAACCGTTCACTATCAAAGGCACGTCACCTAACACTAGTCAGGAGCACAATACAAGGGGGCTGTCCGAAGGGAAAAATGGTGCACCCTGCATTCACCGCAGAGCCCAGGGATAGCCAGTCTGTGGACTGCCGCTATGAACTGTGAGTTCTCCTACCACCATCATAGCGATTACCACTCCTCTCATCCTCCCCTCCGGGTCGCCGTACATCTATATGCCACAGATAACTGCACATCTATTGTCACTTAATGGATCCTGTGTTATCTGTCTCCAGCTTTATAACAGAGGTGTTAAGTTTTATTGTTATCCTGTCTGAGATGATAATGAGAAGACTGCTGAGGATGAACTTGTACAGAACAGGAAGTGTAAGATGAAGAAAATTGCAGGTGATGGGGCACCCATGTCAAATAGTATTTATTAAAACACATAAAGCTACATGGGGAGGGGGCACAAAGTCGTGCAACTCATTTACAAAGTGAGCTTCTTCCTTGATGACAGAAGTAGCTCGCTTCTGTAACATATTGCACAGCTTTGTACCCCCCATTATTTTTGATATTAGCGGCCCGTCACCTGCAATTTTCTTTGTCTAACACTTTACTGGACCTCTCTTGGATACTCTTGATGCAGATGAGAGCGGCTTTTGTACAGTTGCAGAGTTCATGTGCTATATGCTCTTCCCAGAGTTGTCCATATTCCGATCAGAAGCCTAGCTGGTAAGCCAACTATTGGGCTGATTGTACTGTCATTTTGGGTCCTGCAACATGAAGTTCTCTGTCCTTTTATTTTACAGAACAGAAAGTGTCAGTCAGTGCCATCACATGCTTCCAGACAAACAGAGAATGTGGCCTACAACAAAAGATTTTTCCACATGATGACCCCATTCTATTAGCTTGAAAGCAGGGGCGCATCAACCATGAGGCAAAATTATCCTCTTGTCTCAGGTTGCGCTCTGCTAGGACTGATCGCCAGCCCTCATTTAGGGGAAGAATTCCTTCCCAATTCCAATCAATCAAAACCCACTGGATTACCGACCCATATCCAGCATTCTAATAACTATAACCTGTAATATTATTATACTCCAGAAATACATCCAGGCCCCTCTTGAACGTTTTACAGTAAAAAATTATCTTCTATGTTGATGAAGAAACTTTCTTTCCTCTAGTTGTAGAGGATGTCTCCTTGTCGCAGTCCAGTCCAGGTCATTGACCTCTGATATATTTATATATAGTTATTATAACTCCCCTCAGTCGTCTTTTTTCTAAACTTAATAACCCTAATTTTGATAATCTTTCTGGGTACTGTAGTCCACTCATTCCACTTATTACTTTAGTTGCCCTCCTCTGAACCCTCTCCAGCTCTACTATGTCTGCCTTGTTCACAGGAGCCCAGAACTGTACACAGTACTCCATGTGTGGTCTGACTAGTGATTTGTAAAGTGGCAGGACTATGTTCTCATCACGGGCATCTATACTCCCTTTGATGCAAACCATAATTTTATTGTCCTTGGCAGCAGCTGTCTGACACTGGTTTCTACACTTAAATTTACTGTCAACTAAAATTCCTAAGTCCTTTTCCATTTCAGTGTTACCCAGTATTTTATCATTAAGTATGTACGGGTGACTTGCATTATTCCTTCCCATGTGCATAACCTTACATTTATCATTGTTAAACCTCATTTGTCACTTCTCTGCCCAAGCCTCCAGTCTATCCAGATCCATCTGTAACAGTGCACTGTCCTCTTCTGTGTTAATTACTTTACTCAGTTTAGTGTCGTCAGCAAAAAAAATCACTACATGTGATTAAGTTAGAGATGTTTGGGGGGGGTATATGTAAATGGGTGGGCGGCATACGTTAAACATTTCAGTGCATAACCCAACACACATTCTGTGCAGCAGAATATCAATGCTGTAGCTAGTGAAAATAGTGAATTTTGGTGTATGTGTGTATGCTGTGCATATATATGCTGTGTATATGTATGTATCCTTGTTTATTTGCTATATATGCTGTGTATGTGTGTGTATGGCGGGATCCCTAAATTGAGCTCCTGCCAGCGAAGAATTGGAGCATCAGACAGCTCTGGAGCCTGAGGAGGTGAGTAACCACCGGACACTGGGTACGTACTTGGCTCATTCCCATAAACACAAAATATATTACACGTAGTGAAAGCATTTTTGCTGAGGACCAGTGCCCAAAATTTGCAGCTAAATCTGAATGTTCAACATTGAGTTTTTTCATGTTTTCACCAAATGTGACCACAGATTTTACCATTTGCTTTGCAAGGTATAAAATCATATGCAAGATCTTAAAGCAGTTATCCAACCCAACATGCCCGGGTCCCTCACACACAATGTACTTACCGGCACCCGCGTTGCTTCTGAAGCCTGAACGGCCTCTGCTGGAGTCCAAAGGTTGCTGATCCCTGTGCTAGAATGACACATCACTGCTAGATTAACCAGAAGCAGCTGGTAATGTGGCAGCGGCACAGGAATTAAGGGACTACAGACAGGTGAGTTTTAAATTGGGTACAGATTTCCACCCTTGAGTTGACTACTAATCTGGAAAAACCCTTTAAGCCAAGTTCCTTGACATACAGAACATTTTTCTCCAGATTTTCTGACATGGACATTGTAAGTCTAGGTTCAAGTCCAACCAAGGACAACATCTGCATGGAGTTTGCAGGTTCTCCTCGTGTTTGTGTGGGTATCCTCCAGGTACTCCGGTTTCCTCCCACAGTCCAAAGACATACTGCGAACTTAGACTGTGAGCTGTATTGGCGTCAGTGAGTGATCATAATGTTCGTGAAGCACTGCAGAATATGTCAGTGCTACATAAGTGAGTAAAAATCAAGCCGCAGAAAGGCAAGGTGCACCACTGCTTGAAAGCCTACTGCGAACGTCTGTATCCATTTTGCGGTGTGCAAAACAGGGATCTGCAAAATATGGACTGGCCGTGTATATCCCGCACTTTTTTCGGCCCCCTACTCAGCCCGAATTCCTATTCTTGGCCACAAAACGGACAAGAATAGCACACTGTACACATTTTTTGTAGCCCTATACAAATGAATGGGTAAACAATAAAAAAAAGAAATGCGGATCCAACGTGGACAAAAAATGCAGTTCCATGCAGGAGGCCGAGGAATGACAGAGGAAAAGAGTTTAACCCTGTTATCGCCAACTAATAAAGGCTTCATTAACATAAGAAAAGGTTATAAAATGCAACTAATAAACTGCGCTATTTTCACAATCCACAGGATGGAAGCGGTGTCACATTTCAAAGGATTCTTCTTTCCTGCTGGGTCCCCAGGCCATAAACCCTGTGCTTTGCTGGGCCCTGATTAATTACGTTTTATAACTTGCAATTGTGCCAATCAGTCCATCACAGAAGAGAGGAGATAAAAGCCTTTTGTGAGCTGTGAAAGGTAACACGTTATTTTTGGATCTGAGGATCATCCGTCAAGGTTAGTTTTAAAGGCACAGCTGTCAGCCAAGTTCAAATCACCTGCTGATTGCAGGGATTAGCGGCAGAGCCATTACCTCTCCTCACCGTTTCAGTAGCGCACGGAGGAAGTGCCCGTCCCTGCTCTGATTTTCTTCCTGCACTTTTATGTCTTTGAACATTTTTATTGCAAAAACACACATTTATTTTTTTATGTAGTACATACAGTTTTATTCAATTCAAAGTGAGCATTACGGAATGTATCTGTTAGAGACTGAATTCTAGGGAGGAAGACTTTTATCTACAATTTCAAGAACATTATTGAAGGAATTGAACTGTAGTAACCAAGACAGGTTTTTTTTAAACTATGAGAGCAATTTATCATTAGAAGTCAGTTTTGCAGGAGACTGCGTTGATGTAATTTGCACCACATTTATCAAGTTTCAAGGGGTGTTTCATAAATTTGGTGTATCTATAGGTCTAAAACTTTTGCCTTGAGGTGTTACTCCACTTTCTACTTCATCTCACTACTGGAGTAAGTGGACTGAGGCATTTTGTGACTTTTTAAGTATTTGATAAACCTGGCTTAAATGCTCACTGTACTTTCAGACAATTTAGCATAAATCAGTACTAAAGGCAAATATAAGAAACATTGTAAGATATCTTTTTAGAGAACAATGCCTTATTCTAGAGTCATCAGCTGTTTCTTCTCCTCCCCCATTTTCTATACTAATTTTCTCACAGAAAATTATGAGTATTCGTTCTTGTGAAACTAAGACTGTCTGCTTGCTCACTGAAGGATCAGATTACATCATCCCATAGAAATCTATGGAGTGGGAGGGGAAAGGAGGAGGCAGCATAAGAATAAATCAGCAGATTCAATGTCAAGTCACTAGTATGTCTTCTGTCTCACTCTGTTTTCTTCAGGTCTATAATGCTCAGCGCTTCTTGTAATGTCCTATATGCAACATCTGACTGGTTCTGTGTGAGCAAGAGAAAGTAAGGAAGCAGAATCAGCTTTCTCCATGTGTTTTCTATGGGCAGGTATCATCATTAATGTAACAACTTATCTCCACCCATCAGTTCAGGGACAGCTGAGAATTATACATGCAGCATACAAAGGAAAAAACTGCTAAGAGAAGCCAGATACAAGTCATGTAATGGTTAGATGTAATGCAATAACTCATGGATGTACATAAGGCAATGAATTCTGAAAAGCTATCTGAAAGTGTAGGTATGCTTTTAAGCTGCTTGACAGGTTAGCCACGCCACTTTCCCACTGTCTTTTCAAAAGTGAGAGGTATAGGTGTAATGTAATAACTACAAATGTGTGCAACAAGTTGCAAATTACGCTATTTTGCAGAATTCTGGAGTTCAGGGCATTTTATAGTTTACTGGCAATTTATGCACAAGCGTAATAAAACTCTGGCCCTACAGTATAATTGCCAGTTTTGAGCCTGAGAAGGAGGTTAGTTATACTGGGATTCTATGATTTGTGTCAGGGACTGCCCCCTCTGAACATGTTAATGTTTTATATGGAGTGTTCCTGTAAATTCCCCCTTTAATCAGCTAGTCCGTTTTATGTAGCTACTTATTTTTGACGTTTCATCACCTGGTATTATAGGATGGAGAATTTTGTATGTCATCTGTATTTTTAAATGGCTTGGACTTGGAAAGTTTGCATAGACACATAGCTGTAGTTCGCCTGATTAAAATGCTGGTTTTCTTTTGTGGATCCAAGGATCCGTATTTTTTCTTAATATGCAAATTAGACCTTCGGTGAAATGAGGGCATCACCCTTGCTCTTGTTGAACCCAAGCTCCGCTCCTTTCTGTGGCCAGCTCCTCCCTCTCTGCTTTGATTGCCAGGGCCAGCTAGTGGCAAAGCATCCAGGGAGGGTCACAATAATGAGTGGTGCTTGGGTGCAACAAGAGCAATGGTAGCGCCCTTATTGCAACAAAAACCTAATCTCCATATTAAGAAAAAGTATCATAACACAATGGAGCCTCAGATAAACAAAAGTAAAACAACATTTTAATCTATGTAAATAGTTGGATAGGGAGGTCACTGGGGATAGATTCCCTTTAATATCATAAGGGACACATTTAAATCATTTGTAATAATTTTTCTCCCACAAACATTGTGCAGATTTTATGGGGTGTATATCATATATGCACATACTTTATCTGAACATTCGTTGATATGCTCAGTAGGCAGGAAATAACTGTGTGTGTGCCTTTAAAAAGTTTTCTAAATATCTGATTACTGGATCTGCAATATAAGAATGTACATTAAACATATTTAATTTACATTCTTATATTATATTCTTCAATAAGCACTACTTCTCCATGGCCTCTGTCTTTCTTTTTGGTGTGGGTGAAGGATTAATGCAATTGGACTTAAGAACAATCATCTGGTAAAAAAAAAAGAAGAAGATTGAACGTGTGATATACAAAGTAGATACAGCATTGTCCTAATCGGTGCAGTGCGGAGTCACTGAATGAGTCTGAGCCCAAGGGATTACGGGTAATTAATTAACCTGTAAGGTAGAAGTCACTAAGTGCTTTGGGTGTTTCAGCAACTCCACAGGAAAATCACATTTTACATCTAGCATGTGCATTTAATAACACAGAGGCGTTACATGAAATTGAATTGAATTGTTTGGAGTGCAGGTGATCCGTCAGCTAGAATCAATGTTGGCTTAAAACAGGAGTCAAAAAATCTTTGGAGCCGTTGTGCCTAGGCATTACCTATTGGCACCTAACTTTTTGGGTTTTAATTTATTTCTAAAGAAGCTCAATTTGTTTGACTTCTGAAATAACACCAGACTGATTTCTAAGGTCTACTGTGGGGAAAATCAGTGACAAGTGTTTACTTCAAAGTATTACACAGCTTTACCCGGAAATAAATCGGTTGTTCATTTTATATATGATGGTGCTACGTTTTACAGCACATGAGACACACTTTAAAGCTACTCTCCAAATGAATGGAAGAGCATGTAATACTCTGTGCTGCAGTGGACAGTCTTCTACGGTGCCCTTTTGTACTAAAAGGGCAAATGGAATGAGGTTGTCCAAAGAGATGCTGATCTACGGCAAACTGTAAATAATTTGAAACCTCTTTGTCCTCTGTGCCCATTAAGCAGCCATAGGGTGCGTCCACATATGCATTGTGAACTGTAATGGGATCCAATGGGGAACCAGACAATTGCCAGCCTAAATTCTGGCTTTTGGCTGGACAAAAAGTACTGCATGCAGAATCTTTTTCTGGCCAAAAGCTAGCACTTATGATGGAAAACACTTAGATTCCTGTAGGATCCCATCATAGTCAATAGTGATGCGGTGGTGCACAGCAGTGTCTGGATAACCCTGCAAAAGTGAACTCTGTCAGTCTGTTCCTTTGCCGGAAAAGACTGCAGGAGCTCACAACGCATATGTGAACCCAGCCTAAGATATCATTAAGTCACAGAGTCGCTAAGGGTAGTCACAACTGGACACTACTGACCTTCTCCTTCTGTCTTTGTGGATCCTCCTGTTAGGTGTTACTGGTGTTAGGTGATACTTATAGGGAAGCTACCATCAAAATGTTTCTCTCATCCCATATTAACAGTCTATATGTGACTATTTTATGTATTTTTTATTTATTTTATTTTTAAAAAATAGACGGGTGGTTTTCTGGATAAAACTTTTTGAAGTCACTCCATGCATTCCATTTCCTACCCTGGCTTGTTAACTTCCTCCTTTGTTTGAACTTTTAGCATGGCAAAAGCTTGACTTTCCCAGTCAGAACATTCACTCATATCGGAAGGGGGGGAGGGTAAGTGAGCCAACTAGAGCATCATATATTATCACACTAATAATACGTACACTGATAAGGGCACCGCTCTTCTGTGGGCATCTTTATCTATGCCTATCAAGAGAACAGTAGAGCTGCCAATCTGTTTTCCTAATTCGACATCCACTATTATCATTCCAGATAATATCTTCCCCTCACAGCAGCAGTAAACTGACAGTGGATAATCTACCTATTATCTATCTATATCTGAAAAAAAAAAAATCTATGAATATTGAGTTAAAAATACCCCTGATGGATGGGCCATTTAAGCTAATCCAGTACTGACAGCTTGTGCGTACAAAGCTAGAAAATGATATACATTTTTTTGGGAACAACACCATATAATATCTTCCACATTATGTTTTACAATAATAACTGGAGATTTGCTCTAAGTATGATATTCCCTAAAACATGTATGTGATTGGAAGGTCTTCTGAAGCCCTAGACATAGTATAACCAATGGGAATAACTCTAGCCCTGTATACTGTAGAAGAGTCAGGCTTGATCTTGTGGCAGCAATCATTACGTTTCGCACAAGGTTAATAAATAAAATAGGTTGTATTAGATTCATTAATTTACGACTGTGTTCTGCCGAGTAATAGATTAGTGAATCTCCAATGAATACTATTTATTCCTAGAGGTTTGCATTTGGTGAATGAATTAATACTGATCAGCTTGTCATGGACAGATTAATAGCAGTTTGCATTCAGTGAGCATAAGTGAGTGAATTCAGATTACTCATAAGAAATATATTTATTCCTATAGATGAAGAACCAATGTATAGATATTCATTTGACTGGGAAGAAATGACTGAAAACGGAAAGCTTTTACTATGAGCACACTTCAATTAAGCTTATATAGATTTAGGCCCCATTCACACGACCTTATGTTCATTTCCGTATCTTATCCGCATTTTTGCGGATAAGATGCAGAACCATACAGACCCATTCATTTTTCCATAGGAGAAAAAAAATGCGGAATGCACACTGTGTGCATTCCGCATCCGTATATTATGGAAGTTCTCCCGCAAAAAAAGGAAACATGTCCTATACTTGGCCGCAAAACACGTCCGTAGCCCCATTAAAGTCAATGGGTCCGCAAAAATGCGGAACACTACGGAAGACATTCCGTATGTCTTCCGTTCCGTTTTTACACGGACACGGAATATATATGGTCGTGTGAATGGGGCCTAAAAATGAATAAGATAACTTAAGAGATAAATATTCATCATTTGAGGCTCTTATATGAATTTATGTTGAGCAAAATGATGGTTGAAGGAAGTAAGAAATCTATATGTTGGCTAAATGTGATCAGGCTGGTTGCTCTTTTATGGTGGGATGAATGGAAAGTTCTGGTTAAGCTGATTACCCACCAGCTACAACATGGTTTGGTGTTTGGTACAAGGCAGAATGTGTGGAGGGTGAAATACAGTATATGAGCTCCATTTCTGCAGCAGATAAACTACAGTTGTCGTATTAAAGAAGAAGAACTGCAAAAATGTATATTCTCTGACCTGTTAGAAAGGTGAATGATATAAAATGTAGTGGAGATAATCTTCTTACCAGTGACTGCATTTGTGAGTTATAACCTCCCTTCTGATCCTCAGATGTGTCATGTGACCAACACTATGATCTCCAACTGACACAGGACAGGAAGTCAGTTACTTCTCTATTCATTCCTATTACACTGAAATTGAGGTTCCAATAGGAATACATAGAGAAATAGACTTCCTGTCCACACATAAGATGCTTGTAAGGCGCGGGCACCGACGCCGTGCACGCGCGCGCTTGTAGTCTAATTACGACACTGTCGCTTTAAGACACTTTGTTTTGGTTCAGACACAGGAAGTGGTCATAAGCTCCGACCTTGACCCTGCCTGTGATGTCACTTCCGCCAGGAGGTGATCATGTGCCCATACTTCGAGGCTACAGATGATGTCACATCCGCCAGTCCTGCACAGGAAGCACCGCCCTGTTAATTGGTTGCTTCACTATAAAAACCCCTCAGTATTGGCAGCAGGCGCCGGTGCCTTGTTGTTGCTTTGCTAAGCTAGAGACCCGGTCGCTCTGCTTTGTGACTAGGACCTTGGTTGCACACTAGGTGTAGTCTGTGGTCTAGGCAGGAGTTGTGTTTGTTGGGCTGCAACCTCCTTCGGGAGGCGCGGAACCCTAGTGTGCGCCAGTGTGTGTGTTTGGAGGCCACATTGTGTGTTGGGCTGCAACCTCCTCCAGGAGGCGTGGAACTTGGCACACGTGGTCCGATTGAGAGCTGGGTATCCTGTGCTGGTCCCAGACTGAGCGCATTGAGTATTTGTGCGCAGTTGCCTTCCGGGCATTGGGGCTCATCCCCTATCCTCCTTCGGGAGCTATCTATTGAGTGCTAGTGCACACGTGCCCTTCGGGCATTGGGGCTCATCCCCTGTCCTCCTTCGGGAGCTTGCCTTTCCGGCTGCTTGGTTCCTGGGTTGCCCTGCTCGGGTGACTCAGGATCTGAGTCCAGTGATCCCCGGTGGCTCTGTCTCAGGGCAGAGTCACTTCTTTATTTAAAAAGGGCTCCTTGGCCTAACAGTAGGCACCGGCCAGGGATCCGCCGGTGCTATGTCTCAGACTCCCTCCATGCAGGCGTACGTTAAACAATGGGAACAACGCATGCAGGAGATGGAGCAACGTGCTGCCGCCATCTCGGCGTCTAGCACGGAATTTCTGTCCACCTTAGACGGTCGGTTGCAGGCCATGGAGCAGCAGGCTGTCGCTACTTCCCACTCCGCTGCTGCTTCGGTATGTCCGCAAGTTCCCGTGGCAATTCACCGACCGCCTAAGTTACCTCTGCCCGAACGTTTCCATGGGGAACAGCAGGAGTGTCGGGGATTCTTAAGTCAGTGCCTGATCCACTTTCAGTTGAACCCGGACAGTTTTTTGGATGACCACACTAAAGTGGCATTCATAATATCCCTCTTGTCCAGGCAGGCACTGGCTTGGGCTACCCCTCTATGGGAGAGAGGTGATCCTTGTGTGGGCTCCCTACCTCTCTTTTTGTCCTGCTTTAGGGAGGTATTTCAGGGACCTGATCCTCTGGTTACCGCCAGCTCCTGTCTTCTGGAGCTATGCCAGGGAACGGACTCGGTTTCACAATATGCCATCCATTTCCAAACCCTGGCGTCCGAGTTGGCATGGCAAGATGCTCCCTTGCTAGCGATTTTCTCTGCCGGCTTAAGTCCGTCCATCAAGGACGAGCTGGCAGGTAGAGAGAGACCAGGTACTCTTCGTGGTCTCATCGATCTGGCCATTAGGATTGACCGCCGTCTGTCCGAGCGCCGTCTCGAGCAAGCTACTGAGCGGAGACGGGGTCGGCTAGCTCCGGTATTTTCCAGGCCTGTGGTTCCACCTGAAGAACCTATGGAGATAGACAGACTCGGTCCCCGCAGGTCTGGGGTGGTTTGCTATTTGTGTAAAAAACCAGGCCACATTGCTCCCCATTGTCCTCAGAAGTCGGGAAACGGGCGCACCTAGGGTCAGTGGGAGGTATTCCCCTAGGTGAGATCGCACAAACCTCCACAAAATGCACACTGCCCGTCTTGATCAAGGTAGATGGTAAGACCACGCCAACCAGAGCCTTTATTGATTCCGGTGCTTCTGGTAATTTTATTTCACGTAAGTGGACCCAGAAGCTCGGAATTCCTATCAAACCTCTGGCCACCAGTATAAACATCACTGTGGTGGACGGTTCCAAATTAGGCAGGTGCATCACACACCGCACAGTTCCTGTTGAGATCCAGATAGGAGCCTTACATAAGGAGATCATTTCGCTCCTAGTATTACCTCAGTCTGTGGACCCAATCCTCTTGGGCCTTCCATGGCTGAGACTACACGCTCCCACACTGGATTGGACCACCGGTGAGGTCAAACAGTGGGGTCCTTACTGTCAGGACAAGTGCATGACGAGGGTGATCTCTGTAGAGACACCGCCCCTTCCAGCTGAGCTTCAGGGGTTACCTGCGCAATACATGGCTTTTGCTGACATCTTCTGTAAGAAGGGGGCAGACACTCTTCCCATACATCGTCCTTACGACTGTGCCATCGAGTTGGTGCCGGGGTCTACTCCGCCCCGTGGTAGAGTGTACCCTCTGTCCATACCGGAGACCGAAGCCATGTCAGCTTATATTAAAGAG
Organism: Rhinella marina; assembly: GCA_900303285.1. Classification (NCBI taxonomy): domain Eukaryota; kingdom Metazoa; phylum Chordata; class Amphibia; order Anura; family Bufonidae; genus Rhinella; species Rhinella marina. Next base: position 115,499 of record ONZH01026113.1, on the reverse strand, counting down.
AACCTTGGGAAGGGGTTCATACGAAAATCCAGTTCCCCTGCTAGGGCTGGTTTCTTTTTCGTTTCTAAAAAAGATGGATCCTTGCGACCGTGTATTGACTATAGGGGTCTTAACGACATCACCGTAAAAAATAAATACCCGCTTCCTCTCATCTCCGAATTATTTGATCGGTTTCAGGGCGCAACGGTCTTTTCCAAACTAGACCTGCGCGGGGCATATAACCTGATTCGTATTCGGGAGGGTGACGAGTGGAAAACCGCATTTAACACCAGAGACGGTCATTATGAATACCTGGTTATGCCCTTTGGCCTCTGTAATGCCCCGGCGGTGTTTCAGGACTTCCTGAATGACATATTCAGGGATCTCTTGACTACCGCCGTGGTGGTCTACTTGGACGACATTTTGGTGTTTTCTCGCGACTTATCTACCCACAGGCACATGGTGAAGGAGGTGTTGCACCGTCTTCGGATTAACCATTTGTACGCCAAATTAGAGAAGTGCGAGTTCGAGAAGACCCAGTTGGCCTTTCTTGGCTACATAGTTTCCGCACAGGGGCTTCAAATGGACCCCGATAAATTCAGGTCCATCATGGCTTGGCTCAAACCGCAGTCTTTAAAGGCGGTCCAGAGGTTTCTGGGGTTTGCCAATTATTATAGGAAGTTCATTCCCCATTTCTCTTCCCTGGTGGCCCCTCTCACTGCATTGACTCGCAAAGGGGCTAACCCTAGTAAATGGTCGTCAGAGGCGGAGCAAGCCTTCATTGCGTTGAAGGAGGCCTTCCTATCGGCCACAGTGATTCATCGCCCAGACCCCCAACGCCCCTTCTTCGTGGAGGTGGATGCGTCATCGGTAGGGGCTGGAGCTTTTCTCTACCAAAAGGATGGCAAAGGGACTAAACTGTCCTGTGGCTTTTTCTCCAAGGCCTTTAATCCTGCTGAGCGGAATTACTGCATAGGTGATCGGGAGCTACTGGCCATCAAACTGGCTTTAGAGGAGTGGAGACATCTCCTGGAGGGGGCCAGGTTTCCCGTTGTGATCTTCACCGATCACAAGAATCTTTTGTATCTCCAATCTGCTCAGAGGCTTAACGCTCGACAGGCAAGATGGGCTCTTTTCTTTTCTCGTTTTAATTTTGTTTTACACTTTGTGAACGGGGACAAGAATGTCAGAGCGGATGCGTTGTCCCGCTCTTTTGATGCCCATGGTACTGAGCCTGAGGTTCGTCCCATCATTTCTGCAGAAAAGCTTCTACCTGTGAACCCTATTGGTCTGCGCCAGCTGCCTCCGGGTAAGACGTATGTGCCACCCGCTCGCAGAGAGGAGATCCTCTCTTGGGGTCATAACTCTCGTCTGGCTGGACACCCGGGTCCCAAGAGAACGATGGAATTAATTTCTTGGCACTATTGGTGGCCAGGCCTCAGTCGGGATGTTCGGGCTTTTACCCTGGGGTGCACCACCTGTGCCCATAATAAGCCGGTCCGCCAGAGACCTTCGGGCTTGTTGATGCCGCTGCAAGTCCCTGAGAGTCCCTGGCAGGACATCGCCATGGACTTCGTGACGGGGCTCCCTTCCTCGGAAGGAAATACCGTGGTCTGGATCGTTACTGATCTATTCTCCCACGTATGCCACTTTGTTGCGCTGCCAGGGTTGCCTTCTGCGCCTCACTTGGCGGAATTATTTTTTCGCCATATCTTTCGGTTGCATGGGTTACCGAGGCGAATTATTTCCGACAGAGGTCCTCAGTTTGCAGCTAGGTTTTGGAGGGAGCTGTGCCATCTACTGGGGGTTGATGTGGATCTTTCTTCGGCTTTTCACCCTCAAACTAATGGCTTGGCAGAAAGACTCAACCAATCCCTCCAAATTTACTTGCAACATTTTATTTCCACAAGGCACGACAACTGGTCTGAGCTGTTGGCCTAGGCAGAATTTGCAGTAAATAATTCTGTGTCCGATGCTGTGGGGAAAACCCCCTTCTTTGTCCAGAATGGACAACACCCCCGCCTTCCTCTTCCTTTACCCGTCATGGCAGAGATTTCGCCGCACATCTGCGAGATGTCTGGCAACAGACCCAGTCCTCCTTGGCTGCTTCCAAGACCAAAATGAAGCATCATGCTGATCGCAGACGTTCCAGCGGTCCGGAGTTCGCGCCTGGAGATCTGGTCTGGCTTTCCTCAAAATACATTCGGCTCCGAGTGGCGTCTTTGAAATTTGCGCCCCGTTTTCTCGGTCCTTTTCGGGTACTGTCCCGAATTAACCCAGTCACCTATCGTATTAAACTGCCTCTGTCATGGAGAGTCGTAAATTCCTTTCATGTCTCTCTTCTCAAACCGGTACGGCTGAATAGGTTCTCTCCTCCTTTACAAGAGGAGCCTGAAACCGTTGAGGCCGAGTACGAGGTACGGGAGATCCTTGACTCTAGGACTATATGAGGTGTCACATCCTATCTGGTGGACTGGGTGGGATTCGGCCCTGAAGAACGGACCTGGGAGCCAGAGGATAATTTGAATGCCCCAGATCTGATTGCGGCCTTTTGGAGGAGGAGGAGGGGCCCTGAGGGGGGGGGTACTGTAAGGCGCGGGCACCGACGCCGTGCACGCGCGCGCTTGTAGTCTAATTACGACACTGTCGCTTTAAGACACTTTGTTTTGGTTCAGACACAGGAAGTGGTCATAAGCTCCGACCTTGACCCTGCCTGTGATGTCACTTCCGCCAGGAGGTGATCATGTGCCCATACTTCGAGGCTACAGATGATGTCACATCCGCCAGTCCTGCACAGGAAGCACCGCCCTGTTAATTGGTTGCTTCACTATAAAAACCCCTCAGTATTGGCAGCAGGCGCCGGTGCCTTGTTGTTGCTTTGCTAAGCTAGAGACCCGGTCGCTCTGCTTTGTGACTAGGACCTTGGTTGCACACTAGGTGTAGTCTGTGGTCTAGGCAGGAGTTGTGTTTGTTGGGCTGCAACCTCCTTCGGGAGGCGCGGAACCCTAGTGTGCGCCAGTGTGTGTGTTTGGAGGCCACATTGTGTGTTGGGCTGCAACCTCCTCCGGGAGGCGCGGAACTTGGCACACGTGGTCCGATTGAGAGCTGGGTATCCTATGCTGGTCCCAGACTGAGCGCATTGAGTATTTGTGCGCAGTTGCCTTCCGGGCATTGGGGCTCATCCCCTATCCTCCTTCGGGAGCTATCTATTGAGTGCTAGTGCACACGTGCCCTTCGGGCATTGGGGCTCATCCCCTGTCCTCCTTCGGGAGCTTGCCTTTCCGGCTGCTTGGTTCCTGGGTTGCCCTGCTCGGGTGACTCAGGATCTGAGTCCAGTGATCCCCGGTGGCTCTGTCTCAGGGCAGAGTCACTTCTTTATTTAAAAAGGGCTCCTTGGCCTAACAATGCTGTGTTATTCAGAAAGACACTGGTGAGAATATTACATTCACCACAGATTACATCATGTACCTGGCAGTTCTGGCAGGTCACAGAATAACATTTTTTGCGGGAGTTTTTCTTTAAAGGGGTTCTCCGGGAATTAAGAAAATGAAAATACTTAAAATAATACTTTATTATAAATATATTCCCAAATACCTTTCATTAGTTATAATGGCTCGTTTTGTCTACGGAGCAACTATTAGAAGAAACAAAATGGCCCCTGTCCTATTAGTACACACAAAACCTGTCGTAATCACACAGGAGGACAAGTTACTTCACAACACTGAAGTAAAGAGCTGCCTCATTCTCTGCTCATGGATTATGATCCTGAATACAGTTTGATATGAGCTTCAGCTGAATCTCTGTAGGAATGGAGTTCATGAGGAGATAAGAAGTACAGAGAGGATGGTGGGTGTAGTAATGAGGAGCAGCATTTGTATGCAGTCTCCATTACCACAGTCTGTCCTGTCCATCCTTTCTGTACTTCATGTCTCCTAATGAGCTTCTTTCCTTCAGAGATTCAGCTGAAGATCGTATCGTCTGTATTCAGAATCACAATCCTTGACAAGTAGAGCAGAGAAGAGGATGAAGCAGCTCTTTATCTAGACAAAACGAACCAATGTAGCTAATGAAAGGTATTTGGGAATATATTTATAATTAAGTAATAGTTATGTATTTTCATATTCTTAATTCCCAGAGAACCCCTTTAACTGATGGTTGCCTGTTTCTTTAAAGGGGTTATCCCATCAGGACATTTATGGCATATACATAGGGTCCCTCACCTATCTTAAGAACAAGGCTACATATACACAGCTATCTCCATTCCCGGCTATGAGCCTAGTAAGCATGCTTGCCTATTTTCTGACGTTCCATAACAGTGAATGGAGAGTCGCACATGTATGGCCTCCTCTTCATTCCTGGGAAGTTTATTGCTTATCTTATGGATATGCCATAAAAGTCCAGATGGGACAACTGACCAGTTAACTGAGACACTGCTAATATGTTGGTATTTTCCTTATGTAGTAATGTAAAGCATATGATGCATGGGGGATTCATTGTCTTTAATAGGGAACGCAGCTGAAATTCTTGCTTTAAAAACAGCGCATGGTCGCGTTTTTTCCTATTGGAGTTAATGGAAAGCTGTTGGATGTATTTTGAAAGCTGATAATGCCTTGAAAAAAGTTGTTTTCTGCTGACATATCTGTGGCAGATTTATGCCTTGTGGATATAGCCTTAGAAAGCAGCAGAATTTCAGAAACCATTGCCAACACTTTCAAGGGAGACAGAAGCAGCAATGGTCATTGTGCATGGACGTTCTAATGCATGGCCATCAATGATGAATAAGGTTCATGAATAAATATTTAATATGTGTTGTGCAGAGGGTTATAATGAAGATTCATTTGGTTAAGTGTATATGATGAACACAATAGGCTGGTAAATAAAGTAGATCAATGTCCATAAACACTTAATTATCAGGGTTTCACTCCATGGAATATATATATATTTTAGAACAGGAACAGATGAATTCAATGGATTAAATAATCGGATTTTGCACTAGATGTATTATAGATGTATTAGTAGGATTACACACTGAGCTAATGGCATTATACACTGCATTGATTGGTTAAACTGATTTTCACTGGATTAATTAGTGGTCACAGCCACTGGATTCATTAATGGATTAATTAGTGACTGGTTACACTGGGTGGATTAGTAGATTAATCAGTGATATTACACACAATGCATTAATTCTATGAGTTACTGAAAGAATCGACAAAACAAATGGATAATTAATGAGTATGAACTGGACAGATAGATAATGAGGGTATGGACTGGAGAAATTAATTAGAATATGAATGGCTGTCTGCACATGGTGAGTGAATGCATGACAGTCTGCATTTGATGAAATGACTTATTAATGCCTGGGTAAATGACTGGTATTACGCAAACAAAATATGCTCATGGTAAATGAATGGATTGTATGCATAGGAGTATGCATTTGATGATTTAATGGTGTTATTCATCTGCACTGGTTAAATTGACCCTTTTAAGCATCATATTGTACTTGTAAATTGTGCAACTTTACATCTTCCGTGTCTGCACACAGTGCAAATTCATTTGCAGAAAATACACATGAAAGCAGCATGAAAAAGGCAATAAAAACCATACATAATGTTTCACTATTTATTGCGGATTTTGTGCATCTTTTATACAGGTTTTGGTGGATATTTTCGGTTTAAATAACAACCCCATTGAAGTCTATAGGGAAACCACATTAAATCATCCGCAAATCCGCACAATGAATGGACATACTGCAGATTTTAAAAGCTGCAGCACAGGTCAATTTGGCAAATCTCATTCAGTTGCAAATTTTTTTGTAATCTGCACCGTGCGCAGGTACGCTTACAGTTCTTTATTCCTTATGATGATAATATGTGTTACCTATAATGCTGTGGAGCAGTCTCGTTCACACCCTGAACTACGCTGGTCTATAGTAGAAAACCAATATTAATGTTCAAAGAAAGATTATACAATGTTAGACCAGATAGTATCATAGAAGCAGATCTCTAAAGGATTGTCCAGCTTTTAATTATTGATGGTCTGTTCTCAGGATAGGCCATCTTTATCTGATCGGCGGGACTGACACCACACACCTCCACCGATCAACTGTTCCTCCGTGGGAACAGTGCTGCAGTATCAAGCTCCCTCTACTACAAGGTTAATGGATCTGTGTAGTTCCAGAGCTGACATCCTGTGACAGAGCTACATGTGAACAGCTGATCGGCAGGGTTTGGGGAGTCAGACCCTCCCCGATCATCTAGTCAGGGGCTATTCTATCTTTCCACAGTATAGTTTCCTGCTCTGAATCAGTGGTGGTGCCTGGTGTCAGATCCCTACCAATATAGAGGGCCTATCCTGAGGATTGACCGTCAGTATCCAAGTACCAGAGAATCCTTTCAAGGATCTGTATAACATGAATCTATAATAGGGTCAAATTCATGAGGCCTAATCATCATCATCTCATAGAGCATAGTCTTCAAGGCCAAAGCATAACTGTTTGGAAGCCGTTTATACTCATGTCAATGAATGTGCACAAGAATATATTATGTGGAGTCCTAGACTCGACTGAGTGGCTCATTTTCATGGTCTGGCGTATGCACCAGAAGAACAAATCAGTTTATTAATTGTGATATGATTTGGGTGAGTGAATTAGTTTCAGCAGCAGTGTGATGCGGATGAATGAATTAATAATGGCCGCCGTATGCATGGTATGTGTGAATGAATTAATTCATCGATGGCAGCCTGCACTGGTTGAACGCTTTGATTTATGATTAGACATTTTCGCTGGCTGGACAAACCTTTATTTATTCAGGGGAATATGGGCCGTAAATAAATATTTTAATTGGAATATTAATTGAAATAGGCACCTGGTTTATTTTACATATTTGCTAATAGTAAATGGGCAAATGATCAGTTTACTGACAGCAAATTGCATTGGGCAAATTAATGAATTTATTAATGGGAAAACGGACAGGGTAGACTAACAGATTTATTAATGGCGCCATGCACTTAGTAAATTTAATTTAGCCAATCAAGCATGCATTGGATGAATGGATTCATTGATTTTGCATTTAGTTAATTATGTGAATGAAAAAAAATGAATAAATAAATGAATCTATTTTGCATTTTCGGTAAATGCTGCAGAAGTGAAGCGCATTCACAATACTAATGATGCGGTTAGTCTGGCAGTGGAGGGGTAAATGCAGTAATCTTGATAAACCGCCTCTATGTGCCTGCTGGAGTTTTAGCATTTAAAGAATTTGCAAATGCAGGTTGTAGGGGATAAATATTTTTCTTTCCTGGGGCTAAAAAAACAGGTGGAGGGCACAAAATGATTGTCACAGAAGCCTGGCCCGCGATCGTTACGCCAGAAAACTGTGTCAAAATTATTCTGACCTAAGGGAATAGAGATGTAGAAGTGGACTCATGTTTAACTGTGCTGGGATCAAACTGCTTTACTGATAACCTTTTATTGATCCACAGCGTCTCCGCATTACACACTGCCTGGAGCCCCACCAAATGAGCTGGGGATGTTTTCTTAAAACGGATACTACATCACTTGAGGTTATCAAAGTTTAATATATGAGCTGAGAGCGAACGGAATTATTGTGATTTGTAAAGATGGAAATTGGAAATATGGTTCCCTCGGGTTATATTTTTTTTCTTCCTTTTTTTGGGTATTGCCAGTGAAGAGTTTTCTTCTATTATTTCTCACTGATATATCTATCTTTTCTGGAATTTAAATAGGTAACGGGCCGCTGGTGAAACTGTGTGGGAATTGTTTAATTTATAGAGCGTCCTGTGAAAGAGACTTGGGAATTCAGCATTTTAATATAGTACATTTCGTTTTGCAAAAGTCTTTTACAATTGTAGAAGCTATTTCAGGATTCTAATTTGGTAAAAGCTTGGGAAGGACGCGGGAAGGAGATGCATAATCCAAAGGAAAGAAAAGTGGATAGTGTTCTGTTTCATTGGCATAGGAAACCGTCAGCTGGGTTTAAAAACCAATCTCAAAGGGCACAGTAAATAGACAATCATTTTATTCAGGTTCATGTGCATTAAATGAAACACCACGGGCATGTTTTTGTTTCATTCCTCTCCACTGGTGTGTATAGCGGAAACTAGAATACTGCACATGTCTGTACCCTGACTATTAAGATAATATAATTTACATTTTACAACAAGCATCAAGAGGAAGGGGTCATTATAAAAAAATAAAAAATAAATCACCTATTGACTGTGCATTCTGGAAGAGAGTATTGTGCTTTCTTGTCCCCCAACTTCCATACTTTCTATCACTTGTTGAAGGAAAACTGTAACTTTCACTCGGTCACTACTAGGGATGAGCGAATCGACTTCGGATGGTACATCCAAAGTCGTTTCGCTAAAACTTCGTTCTAATACTATACAGAGATCATGCTCCATACAGTATTAGAATGTATTGGCTCTGATGAGCCAAAGTTATTACTTTGCGAAGTCGCGCAAGACTTTATCTAATAACTTTGGGAATTAAGTATTACTGTAAAAATCCTTGGTACCGAGCTCGTAAACCCGAGTTTGGTACCAAGGTTTTTTACTTAATTACTTAATTAATTACTTAATTACTTAATTCCCAAAGTTATTACACGAAGTCTCATGCGACTTCACAAAGTAATAACTTCAGCTTATCAGAGCCAATACATTTTAATAGTGTACGGAGCGGGATCTATTACACTATTTCCCTCCCTCCCCCATAGAGTCCCAACATCACACCAACTCCCGAGCCCCCTCCAATATACAGTCCAATGTAAATAACATCCCTCTCTATCTACAGCCCCCTCCAAAATACAGTCCCATGTAAATAACATCACCTCCTCCCCAGCCGCCTTCAACTTACAGTCCCAAGTAAATAATATCACCTCCTCACCAGCCGCCTTCAACATACAGTCCCATGTAAACATCACCCCCTCAACATTCAGTCCCATGTAAATAACATCACTCCCCCCCCACCAGCCAGCTTCAACATACAGTGTCATATAAATAAAATCACTCCCTCAACATTCAGTCCCACGTAAATAACATTACTCCCTCCCTCAGACTCCTGTAACATTCAGTCCCATATAAATAACATCACTCCCTCCCACAGCCACCATCAACATACAGTCCCATGTAAATAACATCACTGCCTCCCCCAGCCCCCTCCGATATACAGTCCCATGTAAATAACATGTCTCCCTCCCCCAGCCCCCTCCAACATACAGTCCCATGTAAATAACATCACTCCCTCCCACAGCCACCATCAACATACAGTCCCATGTAAATAACATCACTGCCTCCCCCAGACCCCTCCAATATACAGTCCCATGTAAATAACATCACTCCCTCCCACAGCCACCATCAACATACAGTCCCATGTAAATAACATCATTGCCTCCCCCAGCCCCCTCCAACATACAGTCCCATGTAAATAACATCACTCCCTCCCACAGCCGCCATCAACATACAGTCCAGTGTAAATAACATGTAAATAACATCATTGCCTCCCCCAGCCCCCTCCAACATACAGTCCCATGTAAATAACATTCCTCCCTCCCCCAGCCCCCTCCAACATACAGTCCCATGTAAATAACATCACTCCCTCCCACAGCTTCCATCAACATACAGTCCCATGTAAATAACATCATTGCCTCCCCCAGCCCCCTCCAACATACAGTCCCATGTAAATAACATGTCTCCCTACCCCAGCCCCCTCCAACATACAGTCCCATGTAAATAACATCCCTCCCTTCAGCCCTAACATACAGTCCCAGTTATATAACCACAACTCTCAGCACTGCTCTGCCTCTCCCTTCACTTACCTCTCCTAATGTACAGATATCACCACAGCTTCTTCCCCCAGGACTTCTTCTCTTCACTGCTGTCCTCTCCTGCACTGGTCACATGATGGTGCCATTATCGCAGGTCCTTCTCAACCACTGCACCATGTCACCACAGGTCCTTCAGTTCTTCCACTGCATTAGATTCAATTGTATTGCCGTCCTGAGGATGGCAATGCAGTTGTATCTAGCAGGCTTTCTTACCATTATGGATATAGACAGTTAAAAAAATATTTTTTCAGGAAAACCATATGACATTGTAAAGAAAACAGTGCTCTGCCATCATTGGTGTTTGACACTGAAATACTAAATACCATGGATGTATTGTCTGTATTGGAAGTATTGTCTTGCATGGGCAAGTGCAATTCCAAAATTTACGGTTATATATCTTGGGCCAGTGGTATTTATTCCCAATGCTCACCCCAACATTGGGAACATGTGTTGTCGTTGGATGTGGATCGGTGTTGTAGGATAGCTTGAGGGATCTACAGTTTAATTATGATATGGCAAAATCTGGTCAAAGGAAATACGTCCATCCTTATGACTTTGCCAACGATTATAGATATATATATATATATATATATATATATATATATATACATATATATATTCATGCAAAACAGGTTATATAGAAATGTAAACGTAGTCAGATTTAACTTTTTGGTAAAGCCTCACGTTAAGACATCTAGAACTTTTCTGTTAGACTTAAATGATGCTTACTATCTCTGCACAGAAGTCGGATACCTGAGGCTGCCTGATGTTATGTGCTATGACTGATTTTTCTTTGTGAAAAAGGCTGATAATGTTTAAGAAACTCATTTACATTCTGGCTAATGAGCTGTAAAGCTGTTTTTCTCTTATAATATACATACAATGTGCTTAGGGGGAAGTGATCTTCCCTCCACAGCAGGAGAAGAAAGACTGTGTTTAATAAAATTCCTTTTGCCATCTGATTAAAGAATGCTTGAATACTTTCCAGAATTCTAAGAAGATATTGTCGATATTTCACGATCTGTAACTCTGTCAAATCCATTATATTGCTATCTAGACACTTACCAAAACACTTACCCGTGCATATATAGGGATGCCGGGAGTTGAAACCCCACTGATCAGATATTGAAGACCTATCCTCAGGATAGTACACCAATATTCAAGAATAAGACTGTATACAGTAAGCGCCCACTAGTGGTGGCTGCAGGCATGCTGAATTGTATTATTTAACTCTATATCTATGTAGAGTATTTGGAAGCCAGCATCAGAAAAATAAAGCTCCGACCACTACAGAGATATATTTATACACACAGATCTGTTCTAAAATCAGGCAATAACAGGTAGAGGGATCCCGCCATATTGGATGCTTGAATGGAATTATAAAACACACTAGTGAAATTTCAATTTGCTATCCATAGTATGTGTGCTTTGACTAAGGATGCCTTCACACGCGGCAGAAAATTCTGTGACTGCAAATCAGTTCTCTTCATTTGAATGGGGCAGCAAGCACATGGATTTCTGCAAGCTCCATTAAGGTGAATGGAACTGATTTCCAGTCGCAGAATTTTCTGCCACAAAATCTGCCGTGTGTGAAGGCACCCTAAGAGAGGACAGTTTGAAACATATATATGTATTTTAAGTTCTTTTGCCATTGACGTTTTGAATGCAGATAGATTTTGTGCCTGGATCGAGGAATTGCTGATCTCACTTTCTAGTTCATAGATTTTTCACAGCTGCCAATACCTCACTCATAAAGAAGACTGTAAGAGTTCCTGCAGCCGTTCCACGTGTAAGCGGTGACAACCTCTGGGCTCCTGGTGTGTAAGAAGGATGCCACTAATCACTCAAAACTGGATTCATGCTGATCATGAGGAACATCCCTTAATTTTAATCACTTTTGTTTTAGGGCAGTCTAGAAATACATCTCATCCTTTTATTTACTCCCATTCATTTATTTTAGTCTATTAGAGTTTGAACATGCCATTTCCATGATTATGTAGGAAACATGTTTCCTCCAATCCTTCTGTTAGCTAGTGGGAATATATACTTAAAGAGTTAAAACACTTTATTCAGGCACATTTGTCACTAGTCCACTGGAACATACAAGCTTATTTTCTTACAATGGGCACACAGGGCCAATTTAGTCAGAAACTAATTAACCTAGCAGTATGGCACTGGACTATGAGGAAGAGAATGAGACTAAATAGACCACCTTAGAAGAATATATATGTCCTACAAATCCAAATACATTAATCCTAAACTTGGTAGCCAGAAATATTCTATATAAGCAACAAAAGAATATAGTATAATAAGTGCAATAGGGGAACAGGATTTATGCTAATGAAAATTTACAGATCAGATAACCCTTACAATTATTGTCTGCTTTGAAGAGTCCTTTCCCCCCATAAATAAACTAATGATGGGATATCCCATTGCTGACCTCCAATGATTTCCCCTATAAGTAAACTGATGATAGAATATCCCATTGCTCAGCCCACAATGATTTCCGCCAAAAATAAACTTATGATAGGATATCCCATTGCTGAGCCCCCAATGATCAGCTGTAATCTGAATGGAAACCCGGCGCCAAGTATTTATTTTCTCAAAGTGCCACCACCCGAGGAGATGAAGCATTACATATCTCTATTGAAATCAATCAGCTGCCCCTGTAATGTCCTCCTCCTGGCTCCTCCAGTGATGTTCTTTGTAGCTGCTCTCCACCCTAGCGGTGGCTGATTAATGGTGCTTATGATTGATGGAGTCTCTTCTATTAATTCTCCCTAAGAAAAATCTGAAAATAAGTTTTACAAACCAGACAACCTCTTTAAACATTAATGTTAATTCACTGATAATACAGCATAGTGGAGATATTTGTGGATAAAAGTAGAACATAGGTGTAGCGGTTAGAAAGTGGCACTGTCACTCTAGATGAAAGACATTCAGGAAAGTATTGGAATAAGCTTTCATCCCATGTCATAGGGAAATTGCTGTCTTGTCATGCTGAAATAATATTTGCAGTCTAAGAAACAGTTCCCCGAGTCTGATACATTTGCTTTAATATAGCTAGAGTACAGAACATGTAGAGAACACTAAAACAGAGCATATAATGGTTCGTGCTACAAGACTAACAGCACTTTACAAGAGCTAGTCTCATCGAAGGACAAATTTCCCATTATGGAATAAAGGCCGCTGCCCTGGGGGTGCCCTGAAGTTTGAGACATCTGGCTTCAAGCAGTAAAGAGTAAATGGAAGCATTTAAGCCTGTTTTTTCACTACATTGCTCTGCTGCTGTGGATAAGCCTGTACAAAATTGTCTTTTTAAGCCAATAGTGTGACATCACTGTGACCTCAGTGACGGACCGTAGACAACAAATTCAGAATTTTCACTTGTGCACCTTTTCATACCTTTCTGATCAGTGATCTTGTGCTTTTTTCTTTTCAGCGTGTTTTTACACCTTCAGCCAGGTATAATATGGTAAGGCCTCTTCCACACATCCGTGAATTGTGTATGTGTGCGGTCTGTGGTCTCCACTGACCACTCAGGTATCCATTGATTTTAATGTGTGTATTCAGACTTCAGTGGTATCAGTGGTGATGCAAAGGAAGCATGCCTTATTTTGTCCATGATTACGGATCCCTCATGCACATTATAGTCTATGGGTCCGTGGAAACCATGAACACAACACGCAGGCAATCCATGTTTAGTCTGGTTTTCACGGACAATTGGTAGGAGATGTTCTGGAAACTAATCTTCAGCCTAGCAGTGTTTGCGGAATACAGATGGCATATGGAGAGCAAAAACAAACATACAGCACAAACACGGATTCTTCACAGATGAACCACTTACCATATTTTCACGGATGTCATCACAGACATGTAAATGGGATTTCTTTGTACCCTAAACTAACATTTAGGGGTCAAGAATATGTTGGGAAGCTGTTTTTCTCAAATCCCTTGTTTATCATTTAACCTAACTATCTATGCCGGTGCCATGGATTATGGTTATTACAGGATCACATATACATTTTGCCAGTGTCAACAGAATCTGGATGCAATGGAACCATGACACCAGTGTGAACAGCTGTGTAATTGTCATCAGGGCTCTAAGTACACTGCACTCTTAGGGCTCATGCACACAAATGTATGTATTTTGTCGTCCGCAAAAAATGCGGATGAAGTTCATGTGACATCCGTATTGCATCCGTTTTTTTTTTTCAGATCCATTGTATTAATGCCTATCGTGGTCCGCAAAACGGACAAAAATATGACATGTTCGATCTTTTTGCGGAACAGCCATGCAAACATACAGAAACGGAATTCTGTTTTTTTGCGGGCCCAGGGAATGGTTCTGCACACAGGCCACACAAAAAAGGGACGGACATTGAAAAAGAATACATTCATGTGCATGATCCCTTAAAGGGAACCTGTCAGCTTCGAAACACCCTCCAAACTAGAGTAAGCAGTGTACAGTGTAAGTGATGCTGAATCCGAATATGTAAGTTTTATCTTCATACTCACTTCCATTCTGATGCTGTGCTCCCACAAACCTGCAGTAAAATGCATTGAGAGGACTCATCTTTGAGTCCTCTCCATTATGTGAGTGAGTACTGGAGTCCAGTGAGTGCATTTTACTGCAGGTTTGTGGGAGCACAGCGTCAGAATGGTAGCGAGTATGAAGATAAAACTTACATATTCGGACTCAGCATCACTTACACTATACACCGCTTACTCTAGTTCAGGGGGTGTTTCGGTGATGACAGGTTCCCTTTAAGTGCAGAATTCTGAGTGCAGCTGTGGATGTCATTGGAATATAAAGCATGACCTAACTTAGTATCAGTACATAAGTAAAAAAAAATAACTGAAAAGTTAATTAATGTTTATATGTTGTTGTTAAAAAATAACATGTTTCTTTGAAGCATAGATATTGTGAAAATCTTGCCACAAAGAGAAAGGATCACACATCATTTTTTATTTGCCACCAACCTGTGTATGGTATCTCGGACTTTTGAGCCAGCACTTCAAGCACTCTTGTGTCACAATAGAAACTGCATCTTCCTCCAATTTTCTCAGAATTAATGATTTTGCAATTGCAGCCTCTGCATCACGGACAAAACTGTTTTGTCACTGTTGTTTCCAGATACGAAAATGAAAGGATTACTTCACGGGATTGTAATCCAAATGTCAATGCTACAGCTCATTACAAGATCCAGGTTCTACTGCAGCATAGAAATCACACTGTAAAAGGAAAAGCTAGTTCATGAACCTAAATGTACAAGTTGAAACAAATGCAACAATGGAGTCAGTAGGTGCATTATACTTCCTGAAAGTAGGCCAACTGGCATGAAGGGTGCAGCTTTAGAGAAAGATCTTGAAGGAACTGTCAGGATTTTTTTTGCACTAGAAATATTCTGTCCATAGCTCATTTAGGCCGGGTTTATTCGATGTGCCTGCAACAAGGTCCTGTTGCATCCTAGATACATATTTTACTACAGTTTTCCATCATTGCAGAAAAACCACAGCAAATACTTCACCAATACCCAACTTTACCAATACATAGATATTTAAAAAGGCACTTTAACCAATGACCTCCTTCCCCTAGACATAAATATTGCAGCCACAAATGCACATATGTGCAAAATCTGTAGTAGGAAATGCTTTTACAGAGTCTGTGCCACTATCCTGGTGGGGGTATGGCAGGTGAGTGGGCCAAAATGTTTAAATTGAGGATAATCCCTTTTATATCATGATCAGTTAGGTGTTACCATTTGCCATGCAAAACACATTTGTATATTTCAAAGGTATTAAAATAAATTATCTGCACCATTAGATTTTCTCAAAGAGACAATAATTGATGCACTTGGGTGCATTGTTCATCTCTATGATCTGCACCCAGGGATGTTCACCCAGGGATGAACAGTGTGTTTGGTCATGAGAGATTTGAGTATGTAGGGAAAGTACGGCTCTCCATAGGTGTTCTTTCTGGATACTGGCATGGCTGATGGTCTTCCTTCAACTGTATGGCGCACAATATCTGGAGAACCACGATTTTACCGTAGTCATCATGCAAATGTTTTTCATAAATGGCTTCTATTTTGTCAAAACAATGCCTTCACGTGATTTTCTTGTTAAAGGGTTATTCTCATTTTAGACAATGGGGGCATATCGCTAGGATATGCCCCCATTGTCTTATAGGTGCGGGTCCCACCGCTGGGACCCGCACCTATATCGAGAACGGAGCCCCCGAAGTGAATGAGGGCGCACTGCGCATGCGCAGCCGCCCTCCATTCATTTCTATGGGGCCGCCGAAAATAGCCGAGCGCTGGCTCGGCTACTTCCGTCGGCTCCATAGAAATGAATGGGAGCCGACCGCGCATGCACGGCCCGGCTCCCATTCATTCCTATGAGCGGCGCGGGGAGCTGCGCCTGGTGGTGGCCGGACCCCCGGAAACCTGGGGTCCTCCAGGCGCAGCGCTCCCCGCTCCGTTCTGGCTATAGGTGCGGGTCCCAGTGGTGGGACCCGCACCTATAAGACAATGGGGGCATATCCTAGCGATATGCCCCCATTGTCTAAGATGAGAATACCCCTTTAAATATAAAAAGAACACTCGCCAACCCCATTAATTAATACCAGCATTTGTTTACAACCAGTAATATTATAATTATGCAGACGGAAATAAGTATATAATAAATAGCATCAAGCTACAGAGTTGAGGAGCAGATTTAATCCAAAACCAGATCAAAAAAGGTTAGGAATCATTGAAACGTCTAAGAATAAACTTGAGAACACCTTTCTTTCTTTTCTTCAACATCAGTTTTAGTACAGATATATGCAGAGTCAAAGGTCTATCCATGGATCATTTCAGTTGTACGTATTGCGGTATTTTTTATTTAAAAGGTTACAGTTGAGGCTTGAGGAGTATCAAACGAGAAGACAGCTTCAGAGGCGCAGAATGCTGAGAGGGAAAGGTTTGATGTGTCAGAGTTGAGATAAAAGGTTCAGGTTGCAGGAATTTTTACGCAGAACCTTAGAGACACGCTTAAGTTGTACACAGGGGCTAAGTGCTATAGGAGGTGTGTATACTTTTACAGTGTGTTATATTTTTACTTAGCTATGGTATGTTTCGAGATTGAAATGTGTCCTGAAATTCCAGACTTAAATAGGGTTGTACAGGATGATAAGAGTCTGCTTTTTCCCCAGAAATGGTGTCACTCCTGTCATTGGGCTGGTAATGTAGCACAGCCCCACTCAGGCGAAGAGTTACAATGGTAACACAGCCTCGTTTTATCGTTTATACTATACTCTGTATGGATATAATCTGCCCCAAAAATTAAGTGGCTATAAAAATACATTGCGTACTTATTTTGTACTGATATATCGTAGTTGTCTGTGATATAGTCCAGAATTTATTCACTGTTCTGTTTGCCATTGGAAATAGTCAACAAGCTCAATGACAGACACGCCTCTAACAACTTACTGAGGATCCTATAATACAATGGGAGAGTTACTGTTACCTACTGGTGCCAGTTATAAAGACCTCACTTGCCGTTATCACCTCACTTGCCTGTGGTTTTGTGAAGGCAGGTCTGGATCAGTACACAATTAGTAGTACATTTTATCTGTAATTCAATGGGGACCACCAGGGGCGGATTGGCCATAGACCCTACAGGGAAATTTCCCAGTGGGCCCATGCCCAGGGGGCCCATGCCCAGGGGGCCACCAAAACTCTCCTGATGGCCACAGGCCAGGTATGTAATGATCTGATGCTTAATAGCCACAGTTACCCTCCTGAACTCAACTGTTTCACCTTCCTCAGGACAATGCTACAGTTGAATACAGTGGAGAGGGCAGCAGTATATTGTGCTGCCCTGTGGTATTTAATTATGCTGTGGTGGTTCGTCGCCGGCCCTGTCTACTTCGTTTGTCCCTGCCTTTTATGAATTTAGTCCCGCTTACAATATAGGGCAATTTTTTTGTTTTTTTCCAGGGCCACTTTATGTTTACAATCCGCCCCTGGGGACCAAATCCTGTTTATAAATTTGTATTTCCTCGTTAACAGTAATTATATGCACCCATTAGGTTCTTTGTTTCTTTTTTTTTTTTGCACACATCTGCAGAAATGCAATAGTTAATTTTGCAGCCTTTACTTTCAATCCCTCATGGTGTAAATGTGTGGCAGTGTCAGCTTTCCTTGGACTTGGTAGATTTACTGCAGTAATTGCTCCATTCATTCAATAGTATTGAAATACCTGTGAGCTGTATATAGCTGCAGGGGATCCATGCTCTAAAGTACAGCCTAATTAATGGACCTGTGTGCACTCAGGAGCGCATTCAGCTTCCTCCCATACAGATCAGATCTTTGCTCTGTCTTTCTCCTCTTTTTCTTGCCATTGACTCGGGCAATTGTGTATTCTACAAACAAGGCATCAGACGGGCTCACGCTGGGCATTTCGTCTCATCTTCATATTACACTGTGCAGTCTCCTGGAGGTCATTTATAGAGAATATAGCAGCGCGTGGTTTATCAATATTCAGCTTGTTATATGAGCCACCACACATAATTGTGAGGGCCAGTCAGGCTGATGATAAAGAAAACAAGGGTAGAAAACAAAAATCAAAATATAGAAAAAAATCAATCTTTGTATTTTTTTTCTCTTAACAACAAATAATTATTGTTTATTGGTAAACTCCATGTTCTGTCTTGCTTCCCGCCTGACTACAATCCTATTACCAAGTGCCAGCAATTCCCAGCTGAAAGCATCAAGCGCTTGGCACTGTTGCATGTTTATACTGCTGCAAGAACAGTCATGAATCTTACAAGCTGTGCCCAGCACTATAATGTTAAGTGGCAAGTGGCATGCTATATATTACAACCTCCAGGAGAGATCTGGAGATAGCGGGCTAGAATATGTGATTATCCATGACTTACCAGAAAGCAAAATATTATTACCGGCATGGGTGTAGCTATGGGGTCTGCAGAGTTAGGCCATGGTGTCTAGGGTGGCCCAAGGACACCAGTATTCTAAAGTAGTTGGAACATGGTGCCGTGAGCCCCGAAGGAGTGGAGGATAGTTGTGGTAGTGGCTCTGGCTGCACAGTTATTTACAGTGACAATCCTCACATCAATGTTTCTCAGGACCGGGCAGTGATAGCAGGATACACCCTTTCTTCCCTCGGGGCACAGCCTGATGTTGGGGCTCCAGCCTGATTGTACTTGGGGTGCCCTTGGTGTTATGAGTTTGGTATGGATATAAGGCAGGAGGTGTAGGTGCTGTGGACAGTGAATGGTACTGGAGTTGGTAACCAAGTCAGTTGTAGAAAATAGATGTCTCTCTTTACTAACGTGCAAAATGTTGTAGTACAACCAACTGTATCAAACATAGTTCCAAGCAATTCACAGTGTAAATCTTCCCAGAAACCCATGTATGGATATAGGCAAAGATGGGGGTTGTAGTACTCTTTATCTCTATATTTCCAAAGTCTCTCTCTCTGTAGAATCTTGCTAACCTGTCTGTAATTCCCAGCTGAGGGGTACAGAATTAAGATATGGCTGGCCAGCCCTTATCAAAGAGTGGAAGAGTACATTAGTAATGTCTCTCTCACTGCAGTAAAGTCTTTATCAGCCTTAAGCAATGAATACCTCACTGCCTGACACCAATGGTTGACCATGCAGATTCTGGACCTTCTAGACCCTCTTTTATAGAGCAGAGGAGTTTTTCTTGAGGCAAAGCTCCAAGGAGTGAGCAGATGTAGCTCCTCTCCCTCAGCTTATAGTAGACTTAGACTGAACTAGGGGTGGACCTGTCCATCACCCAGTTTTCTACAAAGCAGAGACTGATCTATACAGAGCTATGCTGGGTTATACAATACATCAAATCAATATACAATAAGAAATAATTTGCAAGTACCCTATTTTGGGGTACTGCAATAGTAGACGGGAAGCCCTGTTACAGATTTTTCATTGGGGCTCAGGAACCACCAGTCATTTTTCCCTAAAAGAGTGCTGCATAAATCACCAAACTCCTCACCTAGACCAGAGGCCACATTTACTAGTAATACTCTGTATTACAGAGGCATTCTCCCTTGCAGAAAATTCATGCATTTGCTTGTTTTCAGACACTAGATTGGATGTGATTGGAGTGGGCACATGGGGGAAAATTTATCAGAACTGGTGTAAAGGAAAACTGGTTTAGTTGCCCATAGCAACCAATCAGATTCAACCTTTTATTTTCCACAGGAGCTCTGAAAAATGATAGGTGGAATCTGATTGGTTGGCATTTTCCTTTCTACCAGTTTTGATAAATCTCCCCCATAGTCTCTGCAGTTCCTGTTCATAAATAAGACAAGGTCCGGTTCAGCGCTCCAGACAGAAGCTTTATACCTCCGCAGCTTATGAGATCAGTCTATCCTGTTCACAGAATCACCCCGGTTAATTATTTTATGGGATTACAGAAGCTGTAAGTGGATTTGAAAATATTGATCATACAATTCATTAGGCAGTTTGTATAATTGGGAGAGTTGGAGATATTACTGTTTTAATGTAATTACCGGTGCCGTTTTTCCCTCAGAATAAGTATTTTCTATCCCCCGGGCTTGTTTGTGTATTAAATCGCTCTTTTCATTCATTTTAAGTTGAAAGCTAAACTCATTTGTGAAGTAAAGTCTCGAATATACTGTTTACATTTTATTTAGATTAAATCCTTTTTCAAACATGCACTAAATGATTTTAAAGCATCTGGCTTTTGCATTTTCGCTGTTGGAAATAATTTTACTATGTTGTTTTGCATTGTCACGTTGCCTCCAGCCCCACTAATAATGTTTTTTTTTTTCCCACAATGATCTTGATTTCAGCTATTGTTAGAATATTATTGTTCAGCTAGTGCGAATAAAGTTAATGCATCCTTTCTTCTACACTGTGCACTAATGCAGGTGGAGCTATTGTATTTTATTCATTTATTCTGGTGGGATCTCATGGTACAATGCTGCTTGTTGGTGTGGGAGGAGCCATCGTTAGAATGCTTTCTTTAATGTAGGATTGTACTGCGTGAAAATGTGCAAGAATAGATGTAGAGGGAGTGAGTTTCCTGTATGCAGCAGAGCTGAGCTTGTTATCTGGCATATTCACTGTGATATTATGTGTTGTCCATTGGTAACCAAATGACTATGCTCAGGATCTCGTATTGCCTGCTAAAATGGCACCAGATCCTGCTTGGCTGTAATGGGATTTGCTTGCATCTCCAGTATGAAATATATACTATAGCACTAGAAATGACTGGGCCGCACAGCAAATTTTTAAATGTGGTCCCCAAAGCAACTTCTTTGCAACCCTCTCCTCCTGTGCAATCCGCACTCCTATGGCTAGTCAAGAGCACTGTCTCAGACGAGGTCTGGTAGCCGCTCTGTCCATTTCCTACAGTGTCACTGTACATGATGTCATTGTATAATACTGTTGAGGGGGCCCAGACAAAATCTTTTAGCCCTCCTTCTCCGTGGGCCCAAAAGCAGCCACTTCCCCTGCTTCCTCTATAGCTACGCCCCTGGACTTGTCCAATAGAAGACAAAACTCTTTATTGTTTGACAAATGTAAAATAGATGAACTCCACATCTCTACATTTTGTATCTGTTCTCTTTGATGTCTCAGACTAGACCCACTGACTGACTGATGAGACTGAATGGTTAGACTGACTAGAATGGTCTTACTCCTCCTCTATATATAGACACCAGCCCCATCTACTGGTGGCTGTGAATATGGCCTATTAATACCTTGTGCACAGAAACACATGAAAAGCATATTACTATAAAAACATACTTGTGAACCCCTCATTTGAGTTATGTTTCTCCTCTTCTGAAGACAGGAAGTAAAGGGAACCTGTCAGCTCCGAAACACCTCCAAACTAGAGTAAGCGGTGTATAGTGTAAGTGATGCCGCGTCCGGCTATGTAATTTATATCTTCATACTCACTTGCATTCTGACGCTGAGCTCCTCCTTAAGTCCTCTCCATTAGGTGTGTTAGTACGGGAGCCCTCAATGTATTTTACTGCTGGTTTGTTGGGATACAGCGTCAGAATGCCAGTACAGTAAGTATGAATATAAAAATTACATTACTGGACTCAGTATCATTGAAACTACTATATACTGCACTTAGTTTGGGGGCTGTTTCCTAGCTGACAGATTTCCTTTAAGATGATCTCATCAAATTTCTGTTCAGCAGTGAGGAAAAAATGAATAAAATGATATGAATATGCACCCTGCTGGTTGATATGTAGACACTTTTTACTAGTGCTTTGTTATCATAAGTAAGGATAATATAATGCTCCATCAGTAAGTTACCTTGGCAAAAGGCGATGTCCCAGAGTTCTCCTGCTTGGTAATTCCAGGGCAAGATAATGTCACATTGTTTTATTAGCCGGTTTGTGTAGGTGGAGATAGAGTTGTAAAGTTTTATTGTGCAGTTAACAGGGCCGGAGATAGTGTTTCACCGCTGTAATGTCAGAAACGAGATATAGTGACATGAGGTCACTTGGTCATAATGCTAAAGTTAAAAGAATATCAAAATTGTTTAAGCTTAAAAGAGCCTCACCACCCAAATAATAATCCTTCGGTTTCATTTATAAATGTTCCAATAGTTCACAGGTTAGAGCAGCAGCTCCTTGCTTTTCCCATACTAGGAGCAGTCATTTTGAAGATTATGGAGATCTGTCTTGGTCACCCAGTGGCTTCATACCAGTACACAGGTTACACACGTCCCTTATGTCAGCATGCTTAAAGGGGTTATCTCATGAAGACGACCCCATTTTAAACCAAAGCCAGCTCAATGGTAGGACCTGACATGGCGTCCAGCAGGCCACCAAGATGCAGCTAAACACTGTGCAGCCATGCAAGCCACAGTGGTTTTCTGTACATTGTTAAAAGGTGATTGTTAATCACTTGCTTATTGTTAATGGCCGCTCTATTTTGTAAGCTTGCTTTCAAAACTGCACAGCCATTAACAATAAGCAAGCAACTGACAATTGATTTTTATTGATCTATAAAAAACAACTGCAGCTTGCATAGCTGCACAGATTGCGGCCACATCACAGACGTGTCCTGACTGCTCATCGACCATCCTACCCTTGTGGATCTCCACATATACCAGAATTGCTATGGAAAAATCATTCCGATTTTGGTGCAGATTTGCTTGCTGATTGCAGATGAAGAATTAGATTGGGGCCTCTCCTGGTTCCTCACTGGCTCCGCATCCTGCACCCATGCCATATCTCTGTACAACCTGGTCTACTTGTCCCTTGTGCAGCCTGCAGTTGTCTTCATGCAAATGTTTATTTTTTTTTCGTGAATTTGTTCCAAAAATGATGTGAAAATTACTTAAAACTTTTTTCTTTAGAGGTACACGCAGAGTTGAGGATTCATTTGCAGCTCCAGGTTTTTAAGCCGGCCATCCACATAAGATATTGATCTCCACAATGCAGCCAATCAGTCATCCCCAGGATTATTCCTACGAATCATTCCACCGCAACATAAGAGACTAAACTGTCCGAATAGGGAGTCAAAATTTAAAATGATCATCTGATGGCATATACGTGTAGTTTCAGCTCGCCATGGCTGAAATTTCTCAATCTGGTCCAATCTCGTTTTCGGCATTCAGACGTTTGCATTGATTTGCAAACGATCTATATGGACAACTTTAGTTCAGCTTTTCATGGGCCCAGTGATGTGCGTGTACCTGTGACACGAATAATAAGTGCAAATTATCAGCCCGTGACTCCAACTGTCCCAGCAAGTTTAACACCTGATTGGCTTGTATTAGCTAATTTACAGGTCGGTGGAATAGTGCGTGTTGTGGTCTTGGCTCTAGTGCTGTGAATGTGAAATTTGGAGCTACTTGCAGAACTTTTCTTGTCTGTGACCTGAGGCACATGCCTTGTAAGTTAGCATCTTCATCTGTGAAGCGGGAGATAATAGGATTCCTCAGCAAGTTTTCCTTTCTGAGAGCTGCAGAGCGTATTCATGCCCAATGATGTCTGCGGCCATTATTACTGAGAGAGATATCAATTAGGAGCCGTGTGTATCTTGCAAGCATCAGATTGAGGAACACAAACTTTATTGACTATTTGTCTCAAATCATCAGCATCTCCCCTAGAGATATGGCGTCTGCATAACAACAGAGATGAATTCTGTGTTTCATTCCTCTTCAGACGGCTTATGTATATCTAGGAATTAGGATATTGTTTCATGGCACGATCTATACTCAAGAGACATGAAGACCGGCAGAAGGAATTCATTACATAGAGCCAATATCTTCCCTGGAATTCTAAGCAGCTTGAGCTTGGTAATGGGACCGACGGCTGCAAGAATTCTCTGTCTATAGCTTTTAGCTCTGATTTTGGGTGGGCATGTAAAAAAGAGGCGTCATTATAGAAGACTTTAATTAGATACAGAATAATTAGGACACATTTTAGGTGCATATGCAACCCAAAAACTAGTAGACCTGTAAGAGGGGCTCCCATGTAAGACATAGATGTCACAGTCAAACTGAATTATAAAAATTCACATGGCACAACTTTTCAGTGTGGTGCTTCACTAGGGCTAAAGATCACAACTTCGGCAGGGGTTCCCATCAGGTTAGGTTTTATCAAAGTATCTATAGGCTATGCAGCCTGCCCTACCATGCTGCTGTAGGTCTCTGAGAGGCTGCCCACAGCTACAGCTTGCTCCGCCTATATGCCACTTGTGGGGTTGCATCAGTTGCAAAGAACCCCTCTGCACCTCTGTGGGCCTTTGTGGCTGCTACATCACTACCTTTCACAGCGGCTAATGTGCAATATGCATGTTGTATGATCTCTACTCTGGAACAAGGAGAACAGTCTCAGGGCCGACAAGGCAATTACATTTCTAGTTCATGGGATCACAGATGCCCTAATTAACAACTAAATAAATAGAACCCCAAAAGTTGGAAATAACTTAAGACCATTTTTTATGGATTACTAATAAATACAAAAATATTAAGAAACAGATTAAATATTTAAAACCTTACAAGAATCAAACCAAGGGTTTAGTTACTAAACCCTACTAAACCATCTGATAAATAATCTTAAGGCCTAGTCTGTCCACATTGAGTGGTTGACCATCCTATTAGGAAATAACGCAAAAAAATGGGAGGGAGGATGCTTCTCAGGATCTTCTCTCTTCCACTGGACCCAGATTGCACCTCAGCTTGACCATAAGTAACTGATTCTTCCCAGCAAATTTTAAAGCATCCAATCACCAGTGGTCTTCACACGCTAGTCCAAACTCGCTAAAAACTGGTCCAGGCAACTTTACTGACCTTCCGATCAACTCAAGGGTAAACAAAATTATCCCTTTACATGTCTTAGGAATAAGCACCATTAAATACATAGGCATCGTGATCCCACGTGACCCCCACATCGTATTGCTCACAGAATTGGTGGTACTGTATCTTTAAGGTTCACACAGATATTTACTTTAGTTGAAATAGAACATGAAAATCATGCCATAATACAAATACTAACTCTGCCACTGACTTGGTTCTCGCAATCAAAAGGAGCTGGAGTATTTTGGAAAAATTACCTGTGTCCCACACCAGCCCTTTTGCCCTGAAACTCCTCAAGGGAGGTTTTCCTTACAGTCCTTCCCAAGACAGATGTATTGCTGTCCGAGAGGAGTCCCTCTTCAACTCCACAGAATGATATCCTCCCTGTCCATTAACCTCAGGAGCCTCTGTCTTGTCCTCTGGCATGTTTCACTCAGGTAGGGTCAGGCCTTATATTGTTAAAGCACTTACAGCAGGTCCCAAGGCCTCTCACAGTAATTCTTGCTAAAGAATCACATTATAACCACCTGTTGAAGGGGTTATGCCATGATTGATGTAAAAATGAAAATGAGACATCATATAGTACATGGCTGTAGCTTTCTAACAAAGCTAGAACCAGCCCTGTACCTCACAAGTGTCCAGAGATCTCCACATTCACTGTTCCAATTGCTCTGCTAGACTATCTTCAGCAGGCAACTCAGTGGACGTGCCCTTTCTGCTAGAGTTCTCTTCTTGTGTTTGCCACAGCTTCCAACAGAACCTTTGGCTGGTGACAGTTGAAGATTTAAACTGAGCACGTGCGACCAGGTCAGTAAGATGGACAAAAAGTTTAAAATATTGTACCCTTCTAAAGGTAGATCACCTAACGTATCGCTAAAATCTAGTTAATGTTCTGGTCGGCTGTACTGCATGTGTAGAACAGGTCTGTGGATAGGGTGCAGACTGCCCGTCTTGTCTGTCTGTCTGTTTACCTATCTATAGTTCTTTGGTTACTCTGTTAACTGTATCCAGTAGATGTAATGGACCAAGGGTAATCCGGCAATGGATCCGGCAGGGAGGAGAATAAGTCCTTACTTTATATTTTCCATTCCTTTTGAATTCACTCCTGGCTCAAAAAAACTGCATCAAAAACTGCAGTGACATTTTTCCAAATTGTGTGTGCCCACCCTAAGGTTACAGCCACAAGTAGCGGATTTTATGTTAACATATCCTTAAGGAGATTTGTTGGTTTTTCATGTTGGTTAAACAGGTAGAAAAGCCTAGGCAGGAACAGACAGTTGTCCATACAACACTCTGATAAAGACAGTAGCTTGCAAATCCTAAGCCATATAGATTCCTGTTAGTGGTACATAAGTATTGCGAAAGAGTGCAAGCTCTTGAGATCACAAGAAGGGAAGTTGGTTGTAAAGCATCATATGTTGTTTCTAAACTCTGCAGCCTGACAATCTCCACACAAACACATCTTCTGGCTGCTATAAGAGAGAGGATCCATCTGTGACCAATGTAAGCTGAAGGCACATAGCTATCAGACGGCTCCGGGTGGCTCAATGCCATGGCTGTGTAGTGGTGCGCACTGCTGTTGGGAACAGCTGGCAAAGTTTGTGCGGTAGCATTTATTGTAGTAGGAGTTAGAGCAAATAAACACATGCAAATGGTATAGGGTGTGTGGGCAGTGAAGCCGATAGTACAAAAGGTTCCTGATTCCAATTAACTTCTTCGGTTCGGCATGTGCATATGGGAAAGAAACTGAAATGGTGCCTGTGCTGAGTTTATTCAAATAGAGAAGATTTGGCATTTGTTTTTTGTGATTGTTTATTGCTTTTTTTTGCTTGGTAATTCTGTTCCATCTGGATTGCTTCACTGATTTCTCTTATTGCTCTATTTTTTTTTATAAAGGAAAACTTACTTCAAAATGCAGTATACATAAAGTGTACTATATGCAGTGATTGGTATTGGTAGTTATCTGCTCTATTGAAGAGAGTTGGTACTCGGTAATATGTCAGGGAGAGTCCTGTGGATGCCAAGTCTGCAGTCCCTGGGCCACGTATGCGGTTGTTTGACCACTACTAGACTTTCAAGGGCTTTTTCTGGTCACGTTTACTGAAACCTCTTGAAGCATTACAAATGGATGGTACATCGACAAGCCACTGTCAAAACCATGCAAGAGCAATGATCAGTGACACCGTAGTCTGCATGCTAAAATTAAGAAAAATTATATAAAACATTCTCTTCAGACTTACAGATCTCACAGTTCTTCACATTCAGACTAAACTGTTAAAGCATGATTTGGATCACCATGTTGAGTGCTATGATATGCTTGAATGTCAAGCAGACAACCCAGGTCACCTTCTGCTTTGAGACACAGTCAACCTGTATGGGTTCTCCGGTATGCCATTTGCAGATGTGTAATGTAGAAGTCATTTTTAGTTTTACCAAGGATATTTACTTAGTACATCATACCCGCATTGTTAATGGAGTGATAAGCCGAGCTGCTGTTCTAATGCTGGTAGCTGGTACAGGTTCCTGCATATGATCATCACCTTGTACACTGAGCACATGCTGAGATTCAGTTTGGTATAAGGTCACAGGATTTTCCTTTATTTGGTTACATATGAAAATGAAAGCAAATATATTATTAGAAAATGATCTTTAGTTTTTATTATAAACATTTTATTTAATGGGAGCTATATTGTACGATTAGAGGCGTAAATAAAGAATAAATAAAACCACACTTTACACCATACACACAATCAAGGCTCTGTATGCTTCTCTCCCGCTTGGTGTCTGGGGAGCGGGCTTTATTTAATCTCTTACAGGAGTCTACATTAGGGTCCATTTACATGGCTCAATGAACTGTTCATTCTTTTGTTAAAAGGGATGAATGATCACAATTGCGATTGTTCATCCCCATACAGAATTATTGTTTGTTGGCAGCACATCCCTGTTTACACAGAACATTTACTGCCAGCAAACAATGATTTTATGTGCTGTCGACTAAACAATTGACAGCACATTTGCACAGGGCAATTATTGGGAACCAGTGTTGGTATGAAGTTATAAAATGGTATGTAGAAATATTTCACATGTAAAATGACACAAAATGTACATACGTAAAAATAACATAAAAGACTTTCCCCATAAAACAGCCGCATATAGGCTCTTCATGCTCTGCAGTGTGGTCCCCAGTTATACTTGGCGTCAATTTAAAGGGAACCTGTCATTAACTTTATGCTGCCCATACTAACGGCAGAATAAAGTAGAGACAGGTGAGTTGATTTCAGGGGTCTGTCATTTATAAGTAAAAAGTAAGTGGTTGCTGAGAACCAACATCACAATCATTGCAGACTAGGCCTGGAAAAGAGTCCTGGCCACCTGAGAAGAGTCATAGTTATTCATAAATTCCTGCTCTCCCTGCCCACCTGCTGATAATTGTCAGGCTTCTATCTGGTTTTCTCCCAAGGAGAGAACTGCCAATCATCAGCAGATGGTCGGGGAGAGCAGGAGATTATGAATAACCATGACTCTTCTCATATAGATTTGACTCTTTTCAAGGCCTGGGCTGCAATGATTATGATGCTGGTTCTCAGCAACCACTTACTTTTAGCTCACGAGTGACACACCACTGAAATCAGCATTTCTGTCAATAATTTATGCTGCCCTCAGTGAGGTCAGCATAAAGTTGATGACAGGTTCCCTTTAAAGGGCAGATAAATGACTGCACACGTGAGCAGCGATTGCAGAATAAAGGACAATTTAGAAAGATGATAACAGGACTCATTTAAGCCAGTAGAAGAGGCAGCTGGTGCTACAGCTCCTTAATCTATATCTTGTTCAATTAAAATCTCAGTGTCAGGGATTTTATTATCAATCAGGGACTTTGAATTGCATGGACCGTTTCATGCATTATTTCTTTTCCTAAACACAGTGGCAGAAGTGAATTCCCAGTGCAAACTCATAGCCAGGCTTTCTTTCACAGATGGGCAAAGATTTAGGGGGACATTTATCAAATTCACCATGCCAGTTTTGTGGTGCAAACCTTGTGTGAAGTTTTGTGAAATTTGGTGAACTCTTGCAACTTTTTGTGAGCAGCACCACACTCAGAGTTTGAGTGAAAAGTTGGTCAGGATTACAGATTAAAACACTTTGTGATATGCATCAAACTTGCGCAAAGTTTAACAAAACCAAGCACCATCTATATAAATTTGGTGCAGGTGTGCAAAGCCACTCACTCACTCAAATACAATGATAAATTGTTGCCCTAATCTTGTTTTCTAATACCCCTGGATAAGACAGAGTGGCTTGCACTTGCCCCACACCTTTTCCTCGCTAAGCCTCCATCTCAATGTTTTCTAATGATTGCCACCTTGTTGAGACAATTGAAGATTTTTTCTGTAATTAGGTAACAGTGAGTCTGTGTGCTAAATACGTTATGCTGCTGATTTCCAATGCGGGTTTCACCTTCTGCAAATCTGCTGCAGAATCCTCATGTAACTCTTCGGATTTGCAGTGGGTATTGCCATTGATCTGTACAAAATCCACAGCAGAATTTCTGCTACAAAATACAGCCCTTGTGGACGTACCCTAAGGCATCTCTGGATTCAGGCATTTTTTTCTGATTGCATTTCTTTCAAGTGGTCATTATTAAAAATTTTCATCTGTTCTGTCTGCCTGTTTGTCTAGCTGTGTGAATCACACCGTCACTTTCACTTTGTGCTGATCAATTAATAAACCTTACGGGGCATTTACTCAGATATACGACTGTTTAGTCATAGAAAATGGTCTAAATTTAAGCCAGTAAGGAAGCTGGCATTTCATTTAGACCGGCAGTGGATATGCCAAAGTTATGCAGAGACTGACGCTTCTACATAACTTTGGCGGATTCGTCATAAGCGCAAGGGGTTATGAAAACCAGGGTCTTAAACAACAGTCGTAATAGATAACCCCCTTTATCTCTAAATTAAATTAAATTATCTCTAAAGGTGATAAACACTAATTGAAGCCAAATTCTTATCAGTAAGATAAGAACTGAGCTATAATGATTGTTTAGGAGGTCAGAGATAAGAAGCTGTCCGCTGCGAGGCCTGACAGAGCAGAGTGAAAATACAGATCCTGCTACTAGAGAAGTTCAAGGCTGTACAGAGAAAAGGGCTCAATATGTTTAATAAATACCGATTGAAAAAGTGATTTTTAGCTCAAAATGAGTACAATGCAACAATAAATAAAATTGTCCTCAAAGGTGTACATAGCCTTTAATTTCAGAATTACATGTATGAGTAAAACAGAGGTTATAGACTGTCATAGGCCCATTTTGATTCCGTGTGTGCCTCTGATGAAGTCATAACATGGAAAGAGGGAGGCAGAAACACCAAACTTACTGCTATTCTATAAATTTTCATAGCTAAAATTATAGCTCATCCATAGGGACATTTTCTGCTGCATTAAACTATCGGCTGACAGCCAGTTGGCGCTCGAGTAAGTTATAGAAGGCATTTGCTAATGGATGAACTGTCGACCACTGGCTTTGTAAGATGCAAGCTTTTCAGTTGGTATATATGTCTTATCTAAACCTACCTGCGATTCTGAATTGACAGGTTTATTTCGGTGCACCTTGTACTGTACCCCAGTGATTTCTAGTGTGGTGTTGGTCTGTTTCACACGGGGGTATTACAGACATATTTTAGGGTATGTATCATGGCCACAATACCTGTTCTACTAATCTACATTTAAATCTGTGTTACTGCAGGGGGTCCAGGTGTTATGGCTGTAATTCAGATCTAAGCTGTGGCTATATTATGTCAATGGTAAACCGGCTTTAAAATGTAACTGTGTATGCTTGGGCACCATTTTTGAGAGTTTAAAAATAATTGCCCGGTTTCCATTAAAAAAAAACAAAAAACACTTTATATCTGTACACAAATGTATCTCAGGATGCTCTTTTTGGAAAAGTCAAGTACTGCTCCTTCAATACAGAGCCCATTTCTTTAGCATTTTGCTAGGTCTAAAAGCACGGGACTATGTCATTTTGGCTTTCGAAATAGGTTCATAAATTGTTGCCATCTCAAGGACTTGTCTAATACTGACTAGAGCCAATTCGCGAATGACGTCCTTCCAACAGATAGTGGAGGTAATAAAAGGGAATAAACCTCATGGTGCATTGGAGCCAGCCAGCTTGATCATCCTGCACTATAGCTATAACCATCCAGACCCTGATCCATTTTGCTAAATATAATTGTAAAGAACAGACACTACCTGCCCGCTTAATTGGTAATTTTCTATAATTAATGCAGCTTTTATTCCTTTGAATTCTTCTCCAGGCATAATTATGTAATAAAATCCATTGTTCTCTGCTGTGAGCTTGTTACCTGCCCGAATCCATTGTATCATGTGTGAGTTGGAGAGTATTATTTAGACTTGTGTACAGATATTGAGCTGAATTTTCTTGATACTTCTTTTGTTCCTACGTCTTGATCAATTATGCATGGCAAGATATGGTTTTCAGCTAGCCCACCAGTTGCAAGTGGGGTTTCAGAAATTAACATACTTATTACTAGAGACATCTGTTTCGATACCAAAGGACGAAGATGCTGTCGGGTTGAGAGCATGTACTATTTTTTTGCCTTCTGTTATTATGTATGTGTTGAACTGTGTTGGCCTCTGTTGGCTTATATATACAATATCAGTATGTACAGTAACTGTCCACTCATGAATACAATTTTGGTTCTTTAACCTACATAAGTTCAAAAGTGTACCAATATGTTTTTTTTTATTATATTGTTATAGCTGAGCTGTTTGTCTGATACTAAGCTCCAGATTTGCTGTACATACATATATTCTGTCTGCCTCCACCTGCCAATAGGGGGAGCATAGGAGCTAAATGCATACTGTTATACGTTAAACTAAATAATAACACAACATGCCATTTGTCTCTCAAGCGCCCTCTAGTGACAACTGCAGCCTGCAAAAACCTTATGTTTTAAAGTGTATCTGTTGTTTCAGGTGATTTAGTTTTTTCTAATTGTCAGTCTTTTTAGGAACTCAACTCCAGAATGTTGAAAAGTAGCTACTTTGACGTCTCCCATACACAGCCACAGAAAAGACAATCCCGCTATCACTCTGTAGTACACCCTCATAAGCAGCATCAGTAACGGAGGACAATTGACAGCTGTATTGAGGAGAGGAGATTTAAATCCAGCACCAAGGTGTGATAAAACAGCATCAGCATTGCTGTGTGTATGTCTCTCTCTCTGCAGCTGCTCCATACTCCATACAAGTATGTTCCCTGTATTCAGCCTCTTGATTATTTTCCCCCTTTATTGCATTAGAACATGGAATTAATATGGATTTCATTTACATGCTTACCATTTTGAAAGTGAAAAATATTTTTTTACTGTGACACAAACCATAAATCAGACAAAAAGCAGAGAACTTTAAACAACCCCAATGTAGCTTTAGCAGTATGTTTAGGGTCATTGTCCTACTGGAAAATGAACCTCTGTCCCTGTATCAAATATCTCAAGAATGTCCCTGTGTTTACTGCCATCTATCTTTCTTGTAGTCCTCAGCCCCTGCCAATGAAATCCATTTCCATAGCATGATTCTGCCACCGACATGCTTTACTGTGGGAATGGTGTTCTTGGGGTGATGGGATGTGTTGGGTGTGCGCCACAAATAGCGTTTCCTATCATAGTCTCATCTGACAAGGGAACTTTCTTCCATGTGTTTGCAAACTCCGGCACATGCTGTTTGAGAAGACAGCACAACAAATGTCAAAGTGACATATGGCCATGGGTTAATGCAGCATTAGACTAGCCTACCAAAGTACTAGAGGATCTTTTGGTGGGGCCAGTCTCTGATACCATACTGGGCTCCAAAGGTCCAGGAGAAAAGAAGCATTTAGAGCTGCCTTTGGAGCAGCTAACTTGCCACTAGGGTCAGTTTTTTTTAATCAAAACCTATTAGACTTTATTGATGACATGTAAGAATAATTTCCACTGGTGGGCGTAAGGAACCCCAGTCTGACCCTCGGTAAATGAATGGTAGTAGGTGGTAACAAACAGCCTGTTTAAAAACACACAGCACTGTCAGATTTAATTTTTTAAATGAAACATTATCCACAACTTTTTGTTGGCAGATGCTTTTTTCTGACCTATAAATTGGTGGCCTCAGGTTTGAAAGATTCGTCGGAACTGCGAAAGATTTAGATTTGAATCCGGATTTTTGGGCAATTCAAGATAATTTTTATTAGTTTAGAATCGATTTACTGCTCTGTAATCTTTGATTAATGTCCTCCTTGCCTGGTCTGTGAGTGTTGTGGGTGGCTTCCCTTGTCTGGCTTGTAGCCAGGGGCGGACTGAGAACTTGAAGTGGCCCTGGAAAAAATACTAAAATTGGCCCCTTTTTGTAGACGAGTACAAACTGATGGAAGGCAGGGCCAGTAATACCATATTGTGGCACATTATACCATCCTAACAGAGCCAAATACTACAGTCCATCACAAAATACTGCCAGCAGCACAAAATACATCCCCAAAAACTTCCACTGGCTGGCCGTGATGAGGGCCCAGGTGGCCCCCTGGGCATCGGCCCACAGGGAAATTTCCCTGTAAGGTCTATGGCCAATCCGCCATTGCTTGTAGCTGTGTCATATTTAATAGTACTCCTGCTAGTGCTTTGTCTCTGACCTGTTTGGAGAACGCCTTGGTTTTCATGTTGCTTGCTTAGTAGTGTGGGAGAAGACTCAAGGGCCTTTCAGGATTACATCATGTGACAGATCATGTGACACTTTGCACACAGGGGGTGTGACGAACTGAATCAAGCAGCCCTGCCTGACGTCACTACTATGACGGGATCATGCGGTACAGTCTCTGACGTTCCGCACCTCCTGTGGTTATGAAAGGTCAGCTTGGCACAGTTTTACACATACACTCCCTGTCCATATAGACACAGGAAGGCATGGGGAGTGAGAGAGGGTGGCACTCACTCACAACCCTGACAGGCTGAGAGTGTCCTTTCACTGCCCCAGTGAAACAAAGCCCTGCCATCCCGGTAAAGTGCCACCAGTTCCTCGTTAGATATAAGCCAGATCCGTTAATGGGATTATATCGGGCCAGAAACCAGCCCAGGTTGCATGTAACATTAAACTGAGACATTCACGTATGGATTCGTGGATTGAGATAAAAGAACTACCCAAGGTTAAATTATATATTTAATCACCTTAAGGGCTAGACAACAGACAACATATACACAAAGGATAGATACAATGATCAGAGATACAAATACAGGTGGTAGTAGAATCAAAAGTAGCAGATAACATGAAAGTCAGTTACCGGATAGACATGTAGGCCTTGGTGCTGCAAGCACATGGGAGGCAGTGATGCCAGTGGGGGTTCCTGGTCTGCTCCAACACGATACACGTTGTGACCTCCCTTCAGAAGAAAGACCCCAGCTACTGCCTCACACAGGCAATTAAACCCTTGGTTGGTCACTTCCCTTCCACCCCCCAGGAGAGTCCCATTCCCCCTCCCTTTAGGTATGGTAGCTTAAACTCCAAAAACCCATTATGGATCATTACTTCTCACCGGAAGATCATAGGGAGGCAGTTCTGGTGTCAGTGGATCTGGACGGGTCCCTGGTACAATTGGAGACCAAACACAGCGTTGCTACTTGGTTTCTACTATGAGTTGTCCATATCTCTCCTTTCCTGGGTCCTACAAGCGAGGGAAGCCCAAGAGAACGTTCGGCTCATTCCCAGGATCTCGAACATGTAAGTGGTATATGGCTAAGACGTACGGTAATTTCATAAATCCTTATAAACTCACAGTTGCATACAGTCTGTGGGGTTTCTTTGATGCAGTTGATCAGCCCCCAAGCAGGGGGGGGTCGTCCTGTCAGAGAAACTTGCTTCCGGTTGATGGAGGTGTGAAATGTTATCACTTTGAGGCTGGGCCACCTGTGGAGCCTATTTACTCTGCAAGATGCCCATCACCCTTGACAGAAAATTGGCAGGCATTAAATTAGATTTCCCCATATTCCTCACAGGGGGGGTCTTATTCAACTAACTATATGACTTTACTGAAGATAATTAATCGATAATTAGCTAAGGTGGTGAATACATATACACTCACAACTCTGCAGTTTTTATGTATTTAGTTATTTTTTTAAACAATGCATTTTTTAAATCCCATTTTTACATTTTGGACTACTTTTTCAGGTCCATTACATAAAGTCTACATTAAAATCCATTTAATACCAGGATGTTATGCAACAAAACAGGAAAAACATCGAGGAGGGGGTGCACTTTATATAAAACATTTGGCCAATTCTACATTTTTATGAAGATATGTGATGTAGATAGCACAAATTATCATGTGTATAAATGCTAAATCTTCTGTAGAGCAGAATCCACCTCTCTGCTGATCATCTGATATCCATATTGCCCTGTGAAGTGGGAAGGTGACTGTACTGTTTGCTCTTCTCCTTATAAACTGGCAGTGTTCAGAAAAACAAATGTTTGCCATTTATTCCTCTGTAGATTTTATGAATGTCCCGATCCCTGACCTTCCAGGGCCTACATAACATATCTAAGTGATTTGTGGAAGATCAGCACAAGTTCGGAGACATTCTAGATATATGGATGTGTGTGCCCTCACCACATAATTATATCACATCAGTAGGGTCAGTTTACTAATACCTCAAATATTTTGTGATGGTGACCACTGGACCTAAACTGTAGACCTGGAACGTAGGCAAATAATAAAAGAAGATCATGTCATTTTGAAAATGACATAAATGACTCTTGAATGTAGTTTTCTCACTCTCTTCTTTTATGATGGAACATGTTATGATATACATTTATACAGAACTAATGTTTTAACCTCGTGCCTGTAGGTATGGCCTTTTTAGTGATATATTTTTTTCCTTTTATTTTTACCTTAGGATTGATTTATGGTTATCACAGGCATGTTTAAAGTATATGTTCCATTTTTGTAAACCTCCTACCACCCTCCCGTCTCCATAGACTTCTATTGGCAGCATGCAAATATCTGTCTGTGAAGCTAGAGAGCCTATTTGTGATTCTATTAGTGATTTCTATTCTATTAGTGATTTCCGACTGAGGAGCGTGGAGGAAAGGAGCCTGATAAGTGTTAGGGCCTATTCACACGGCCATAAGAATGGGTGCAATTTTGCGGAACGAGTGCGGACCCATTCATTTCAATGGGCCCGCAAAAGATGCGGAGAGCACACCGCGTGCTGTCCGCATGCGTAGTTCCGTCCCGTGGCCCCGCAAAAAAAGATATTACATGTCCTATTCTTGTCTGCAATTGCAGACAAGAATAGGCATTTTCTCTGATAGTGCTGGCCATGTGCAGTCTGCAAATTGCGGAACGTACATGGGCCGGCATCCGTATTTTGCAGATCCGCAAAACATGACGGTTGCCTGAATAAGCCCTTAATGAAAGAGGCATTCTTCTTTAATAAGATATTTGACTAAGTGTCTTATCTTCACTCGTTCTATAGAGTTATGAAAAGTTGTGTTGTAATTGGAAGTGTACTTTAAATTCACCGTTGATTATCCTGATCGCAACTACTGGAAGTTTGTTCCAGGCACCAGAACTTTTTCAGTAAAATAATATTTTCTGACATTGTGTCCGCAAACAAGGACTACAAGTAGCAGCACTCTGTTTTATGCACAAGGACCCATGCAAACACTGGAAACATAAATAAAAGTAGATTGCATTACTGCCATACTTTCTATGTGAAAATTTAAATTTTGTCGGGCCCATCTACTAACGACAAGGTAGCATCCAGCAAACAAGACCTACACTAAAAAAAACTTTGAGGTGCCATTCCTCTATTTTTAGTACTAGACATTTATGATGAATTGCCAGCAGTCTGTAATAAAGGTCTAACTGGGTGTTAGCAGTTGTTCGGGTGTCCCTGCACAGCCTTACACATTCTGCACTAATTGGATAGTGTCATAGTGTGCAGGGAGACACCTCTAACCGGTAACACTCAGTTGGACCTTTATCGCAGACTTTATATCAGTCATAAACTTTAAGTAGGAATAATTAGGGAATGGCACTGCATACAGTTTTAAGAATAGATGCTCCAGAATTTTAATTACATGAGGGATGCAAGTAGTTACTAAAACAGACATATCAGGAGAGGTGACAAGCTCACACAAATTAAGAATCAGGGCAAGAAGCAGAATGCGTGTAATGACCTCAAATATTATATCCAGAAAACCCTCCATATCAGATATGGGCTGTTAAAGGGGTTATCTAAGACTATATAATACCCCCCCCCCACCTTGGTGCCGGGCCCCTCACGGTAATTATACTTACCTCGGTACCTGCTCCTTGTCCCCGCACCGCCACTGCTGCTGCTTCTCCCGTGCAGACATGAAAACATCCAGTGACGGTGGGAGCAGCCAATGGCAGGTGGGGAAGGGGACGAGCTTCCCTAGCATCAGCAGCGATACTATGGAGGCTTGTGCCCGTCCCCGCCTGCCATTGGCTGCATTCATCCCTGCATGGGTAGAAGCAGCAGCGGCAGTACGGGGACAGGGTTCGGGGACCCAGGTAAGTATAATCACCATAAGGGACGTGGTACATGGGGGGGGGGGTAATATAGTCTTGGATAACCCCTTTAATATGTAAAAATAGCAATTGTTAGTAGTGCCCCTTTAACTTATACTCTAATATATGTTCGAATTAGTCTATAATGTTTACATTCATTGGAAGTAACTGCGAGCTTTGGCTGACTAAATGTGTCATGCAGCCAATTTTATACAGTAAAATGGTTATATCGTTCTAGATTCATTTATATTTTGTTGTCTACTAATAACTGTATGTTATAGAGAGCAGACCAAATGTCTCATCCAGTTTATGTGCAGGACCTCTGACTGTGTGTTCTACAGGTTGAGGCCTGTAATTGATGGATATTCATTTCTATAAATAGTTAGAATCTGGTAGATAAATGCTGGAGAGTTCTTCATATTTATTCATTTCATGATAATTGCCGAAAACCGTAAAGGGGGGCTTTGTCCTTTTGTAACATTTTCTTTCCCCTAGCACATTTTACCAAGTCCCCCCATGGACTCTCTCTGTCTGTATATTCCTTTGTATGTTGGTTCGTTCCGCACCTTTGCACACATTTTGATCTGTCTGTGATTAAGAACAGGGAACATCTGTTTTATAATAAGTGTGGATTGGGAGCAAGAGAAAAAGAAGCTGCAGATGGAGCTCCTTCGGAGGCACCGTGAATGTCACTGATGAGATGAAGATAACATCTGTCTGCCGTAACACCTGACACAAGAAACTTCTAAAGACACATCATAAAACACCACAGGCAAAGCTCCACCATCTGACTAGGTAGATACCGGGTCTTGGTGAGCTACACCTTTCATGCAGACAGGCATATGAAATATTCATCAATTGCGCACTGGAGCTAGAGGGAATTATTGGCTGCTTTACACTGACAGGCAAATATTGGGAGCCGACCATTAGTTGCCAATAATTGCCTGCTTATTAGAGTAGATGAGAGAAGCATTTACATGCAGCACTCACCTCTGGTGTATGACAAGCGATCGCCATACACATTCATTGTTTCTAGGCAGTAGATTGTTTTTTTAGACAGCACAATCTTCTGCCCATAAAAGATGATTTAGATGACCGCACAAGTGATGCTTTCATCCGATGAATGAGCGTTTGCTTATTCGTCGAGTGATCAGTGGCACCTTTACACAGGGCAATTATCAGGAAGAAGTGTTCCTAGGAACGCTTCTTCTCCATAAATGCTCCAATTATTGGCACTTGTGAAAAGGGGCCTTAACATTATTTTAACATTATTTTTTTTAAAAGGTTGATAATCTAGAGCCAGTTCATGGCAGTGAAACCATATGCACTGTTATTGCATAGGAAAAGTGTGGTTTGATGCTAGCTAACCACACAAATTCATTCAGAGGCCGCCTAGCAAGCGCAGCAATTTAAACATATGCTTATTAGGTAGCCTGAAGGACTACTTTAAGGAATAATCCACACTCCACACTGGACGGCAGCTTATCCATTAAAAATCTTCTTTTTTTCAGCCATATTCCATAAAAATGTACAAAAACAGTGGCCACAGTGGGGTCCGGTTGGCGGCAGTGCCGCTGTCAGCGGTGGTATCCATGGCAATGGGGACGCTGCTGTACAGCGTGAGAAGTGTGGTCACGAGGGTAAACAGAACCTGTAATTATATGACCGAATCCGGTGCACCTGACTAGAGTATAATCATATGATCTGACGATGTCAGGAGGAGGAGTTCGGGACACGTGACTGGAGTGTAATCATGTGACCTGATGATGTCAGGATGAGGCGGTTTAGGAAGCGTAATTGAGGTTGAGCATGCGTACTATCACTAACAGGACGCCACGATGATATGCATGTGGGAAATGGATGCCTCAGATCTGTCCACCATCTTGTTACTTTCACAATTACACGTTTGATTGGTGAGTAATGTGATCTATACTCCTTATTGGCTTTTCTTGCTGGGCACATGTGATGAGATGATTAATGAATAGCGTGATTGGGCTGAGTAGCCATTGGGAGGAGTCATGTGAACTATTTATAGATGGTTTTATGCACTCTATATTATGCTTGATAAAGGCTAAGATGTAGCCATTCATTTCTATGGGAGTTCTGAAAGTACTAGAGTAGAAAGTAGTAGAGTGGTAGAGTAATATGCCACCAATTTCTCAGGTGGACAACCTCTTTAAAAGGAGCCTGTCACATTGATCTAGAGGTCTGATCTGTTGGCAGCACGGTATAGAGCAGAGAAGCTGAGCAGACTGATGTATGGTTTTGTGGGAAAAGATTTTATTCTGTGCTCATTCTGGTCCTATGGCGGACTTCTCTATGCAGGGAAGGCTGTAAATCATAGAGTGAGACAGCCCACAGGACTCCTAAGGCCAGAATAAATAAGACATGCATCGGGCCGCAGGGAGAGTGTGGCAACTTGCTGGGGGCCAGAGGAGAATGAGAGTGGTAGTGGATGACAGCGGTTTGAGTCCCTCATGGTGGCTAGCACTGCCTGGGTCACACATGCAGTGAAAGGAGGGTGCACTCTTTCTTCCCTCAGTGCACACCCTGATATTGGGGCTTCTGCCTGATGGTGGCTGAGGTGTTCTTGATGTTAAATTTGAGTGGTGATGGCATGTATATTATTGTGAATTTTAAGATTCAGGAAAAAATTGACTTAACCCAACTTAGGTGTATAAAAGTTTACAAAACTATGATAAAAGATATATATAAAGGATAACATACAGAGTAAAGTAAATAACAGTCACCAAAGCCATGAACAAATGAGCGAGCTCCCCATCGGCCATTTTCCAACATAGCATCGGGCCAATGTCCATATGAGAGGGAGTGGTAGCAAGACACATCTTACCCTCGAAGGATCTAGTTACTTTGTTATGTAAGAAAGAAAAAAATAAAGAAGCAGCACTTACTAAGCGGGTGCAATATCCCCCAAGGTACCTGAAGCCAAGGTCCTCTGGACAGAACAATAAGAAAACGAAGGCAGCACTCCCAAAAGTCGTGAAAAAAGTAGTGGTTTTAACTTTGTTATGTAGCTAGATGTTTTCTAGCCTTCTGGCCTGTCCTATCTAAAGGGCTTCCATGCGCAGTACACAGGTACAGTTACTTCAGACTTCAAGAATGCGGCAAGGTACCACTAACCAATTACTTTGCAAGGAATTAGAGGGCTTTTCTGGGATTTTGATACTGATGACCTATCCTCAGGATAGGTCATCAATATCTGATTGGTGGGGAGCCGACACCCGGGACATCCGCTGATCAGCTGTTTAAGAAGGCACTGGCGCTCCTGATTGCAGGGTGGTTGTAACCATGGAAACAACCCGTGTATAATGTGATGGAAAAATAAATCCAGCCAGCAAAGGAGGCAATATGGATAATAACAATATATTAGCAAGTGCCTTGTATTAACTTTCTCTTCACGATAAATGCTATTTGAAGTGAGACAACCCCTTTAAATGCCACAAGGGAGTAATATACCTGCTGAGCATCCTTTATATGGACGTTTATTACCCTGGTTGCGTACATTCTTATCTTAACAAAAAGTTCTCTGCATTATAGTAAATGCATCATGGTGATGGATCTCAAGAATAAGTTACAGTGAACTATGACATATCTAAAATCTATTACCTTGGACCTTTGTTGTCCTCCTTTGCCTGCTAATACCTTATCATCTACAATAAGGTGAAGCCCTGATGTAACGTAACACTGATCTGTACGATTGGTCTTGGCAAATAATAGAGCGTTCTCATATATTCCTACATGGAAATGCTGCATATTTATGTGTCACAGTGTATAGCAGGTATATGACTGGCATCAGCAATGCCCACCGGTGTGCTGGCTGGGGAGAGATAGGGAATATTAGTAGAGTAATTAATGCAG
This sequence comes from Rhinella marina, assembly GCA_900303285.1. NCBI lineage: Eukaryota > Metazoa > Chordata > Amphibia > Anura > Bufonidae > Rhinella > Rhinella marina. The sequence continues at coordinate 73,893 of ONZH01026113.1, read as the reverse complement.
CAGAGTTACTAATTATCTCTTCACGCCGCAGATCTCCTGGCTTTGTCCACTGGATTGTGCCAGGAGAAACACTGAATTCATTCACTGGTTCCCTGATCACAGCCGGCGTCAGAAGGGTTCAGCTTCTGTCACAGATAAAATTCCAATTATCCTTGTGTTTGCCCCTCCCTTCATGCTCTAGAGGCCAGGAAGGTGTGTGGTTCTGTGGATAGTCTGCTGGCATTGTTACTGCGTGCACGGGTCTGTGCCTTGCGTAGCAAATGAAGATATCCAACCTAAGATGCAGAACATTTACATAGTAGATTGTTACTGCTGTGTATACCTAGAACTACCAGGATTATTTGGGCTGGTGTACATTTTAAAGTGGTCTTATCATCTCCATGTCAACCCTCTGTTATTCCTCCTGGAAATGTATGAATAAATTGACGACTGGGTGTTAAAAATTCTCCTTGTCAGTAGTGTTTGTTCCTATTCAGATTGGACCATTTCTATAACTCTGCATCGGAGCTGTTTAAAGGGAGTCTGTCACCAATATATGGCTGTTGTGCACTCAGACATGGTTTAAAACACAACTTTAGTATTCTTTTGTGTGTTTGCTATCGGCAGAAAATTATGTTTTCTATTTGCAAATTAGACACAAAGGCCTCGTCATAAGTTAGACGCATCCTCAGGCAGTCCGTGCGGTAGTTCTGAGCTGCTGTAGATTTCTGGCTTCATTAACATAGCAACAGCGTTTATAAGGCTGAAAAAGACATCTTTTCATCCACATCGCCTGTTGTCCTGCAGAAAACTGGTATAAATTCAGATAAATTTGTTGGGCGGAGTAAAAAAATGTCACTTGTGACTATTTTTTCAATCATAGCATTTAAAAAGTCACAAACACATGGCGCTCCCACAGTGATAAGGCGAGTTGTGCTGCGCATGCGCAGTTCATACTGTGGGTCTGATGCCCTTACTATGTACTGTGCTGTGCAGGTCCAGGCAGAGGCAACCTAATAGGCAAAGGGGGAGGGCATCGGTGACATCGCATACTGGGGAGAGACTGGACAGATCCCCCAGAGCGGTTAGCTTGGGGGATATATGGGGGCACAATCACTATTTTATTTAATGTTAGGAGTTCTTATTAAAGGGAATCTATCACAAAAACCTGTTCTATATTTTATTTATGCTAAAAAAATCTATTATATATTTGTAAGAAATAATAAATAAATAAATAAAAATTCCAATGTGTGAAATATTATAAATAAATATTAGATTTTACCATATTTACCATCTTTGGTCACCAGGGGGAGCTCTGCTGGCCAAATGAGGCTTTGAGCAACCTGTAAGTAGGCATGCTGCAAAAAAGTGGGTGGTACCAATGACATCACCAATTCACACCTTCAGCGGTGACATCACTGCTTCAGCAAGATAAGATGAGACAATGGCTTCATTACAAAAACACAGATCTCTGCTCCTCAGTCTCCTCCCCCACTGGTCACATGGCCGATTACATCACTAAGGTCCTACAGCCCCAAGAACCTCCATCTACTCTGTTTCTGAGTCCCCAGCAGCAAGGAGGGAGGACCTGGCTGTGTGTTACTGGTGTCATCACAGGGGCGGGCTCACATCTTCCATTCATTCTCTATAGGGTCAGCAGCGACTGAGGAAGCCTATGTACATGCCTGAGGTGCCATTGTGTTGTAAATCCAGACTGTCACACTTTACTTCCAACATGGCAGCCCCCATGTAAGGCAAGAAAACTGAATTAAAAAAAAAACATTTACACAATTTGAAAAATACATTATGTTAAAACCTGCTTTTGTTATGTTGTAAAACATATCAAAAATTTTTTCTTCGCGATAGTGTCCCTTTAAGGTTTTCCCGCCTTTTTTAGCCTGACTGAATTTCCAAATTAATTTATGAGGTGATGTGGTAACCGGTTTGTTCTGGTTTAAGTTAAGTTACCTGTGCTGTGAAGGTCGTTGCTGATTGGCTCCTGGCGTTGCTGGGGGAGAAATCCAGCGATCGGATTTGTTGTCATCTTGTGTGGCGGGAAGCTGTTTCCTATTTATTGCAGGTGCAGTGGTCATCTGGGGCCAGTTTGAAGAAAGAAGAGGAGCATCGCCCTCCCTACCTCCCTCAAGCTGTATCTCTTGTTAAGGAATTTTGTCGTTTTACTTTATTAGTGGGGGCTTAGGTCACTCAGTTACAGCTGGGTGGATGTAGTTTCCGGTAGAAGAAGATGGTTATCGGGTTATTTAATTATTTATTTATTTAAATATATTTATATTAATATTTTATTGATGAATTTTATTCGGAATTAATTTATTATTGGTAACCCTTAATAAAACATTGCGGCCATTTTTATCCAAATTAAAGTTGTAGTGTCTTTATTTATTATAGGTTAAGTTATAGTCAAGGTGAAATGTGCCTCCATGAACAGGGGGCTTGGGCTCATTGAATAGGCGGCTTGGGTTCTTTGAAAGTTTGAAGACTCCCTTCTGGGAACTTTGAGGTAAATTTATCAAAACTGGTGAAAAGGAAAACTGGCTTAGTTGCCCCTAGCGACCAATCAGATTCCATTTTTCAGAGCTCCTTTGAAAAATGAAAGAAAGAATCTGGTTGCTATGGGCAACTAAGACAGTTTTCCTTTACATCAGTTTTGATAAATCTCCCCCAATGTGCCTAATTTGCACATAGAACAAAAACGTAATTTTCTGACCACAGCAAATGCACCAAAGAATACCAAGGATATGTTTTATACCATGTCTGAGTGCACAGCAGCACTGTAGCCTTACTTCTATAGGCCAAATATAGGTGACAGAGTCCCATTTATACGTTACACAGGTCACTGGGTTTACGCACAGTAAAATCTCAGGAAGCTCTGTAAAATGGGAACTCCAATTTAGAATAGTAATAAGGGACAGGGGTGACAATCTCTCATTAGTTCCCGTGAGAAAGAGAGTAGCTGGCAATGAAAATGGGATAATACAGTGACACGAATGTGGTGGATTTCACAAATGATGGCTGGTGATAAATATGAGATGGACTCTGGAAGCAATAAGAGAAAGAATTATGTATTTTAATGACATTTATCCAAAAACAGTTTGTTCAGATACTAGCATTGTAACAAATATATCTATGTACTGCCCATATATTTTTCTTACCAACCACAGAAATCACGACCGTACACAAACTCGTTATCTAGTAAGAGACCTTGCTGATGATTTTATATGATGTTATTGCTGAGAAGAACAAGGTTACCTCAGCGTTGGAGCAGAATATGTTATGTCATTCTAAAGTGTGCAGGTCTAGATTCATGGTACCGCCTGTGATCAGAATTCATAAGTGGTGAGAAGATAGGGAGAAAACATGTTGGGGGTCATTTACTATCAGATATACACCCGTTTCCTGGCAAAGGTTATTTGTGTCGCAATCTGCGACTTTTCTCAGTTCACCCCTGGTCTAAAAAAAGGGGGTGTGGTGTGGGCGGGGAAATTAGATTTGTGACGAATTACTTCAAAATCGCTTTCCATTTTATGGAGAGGGTGCAATGATGAGGAATGATGACCCCCTGGCATTTAACCTCTCAGATGTTAACGCTGATCATGGCATCTGAGACTCGCATTCAGACATTTAGGGGTTAAAAAAATATGATAGGCTCCTCATACACTTGATCGCAGAGAGGCCGTCCGTTCCTGTCTTGATTGAAGAAAACCAGCCAAAGGACCTGCGGCGAACGTGAAGACTGATGGCGTCACCGTGATCACTCCATCGCGCTTGCTGAAGGTTCTTCGGCGAGTTTTCTTCAATCAAGACGGGAGCGTCACGTGAATGAGGTTTTTTTTTTTTTTTTTTTACTTTCAGCCATTATTTTAGGACAAAAAATATTTTTTACCATAAAGCGTGAGATAATTTGGCTTCATGGCGAATCAAATGTTTCCTGAAATTCAAATCGAAGTCCACTTTGGATACTTTAAGTCGCTCAAACCTAGTGACATGTAATCCCAAGGCAAAACTTACACTTTTTGTAGCATGTTTGATTGATTTTACGGCTGTAATTTAAACTTGTCAAATTTGCGGAATAGGGGCGGGCCTGTTCACCTCTATGGGCGGCGCGCTATCTTGCCGAGCTGCGGCTCAGTGCCGCGGCTCAGCAAGAAAAGATAGAACATGTCCTATACTTGTCCGTACACATGGACAAGTATAGGCATTTCCAATGGGGCCGCCCGGTGTGTGTTCCGAGCGCTGCGGAACACACGCCGGACGGCCCCCGTATTTTTGCGGGTCCACACTAATGTGGACCTGCAAAAATACGGCCGTCTGAACGGGGCCTTAGGGGTTGTTCACATATCAGTTATTTGATCAGTTATTTCCATCAGTTATTGTGAGCCAAAACCAGGACTGGAGGCTACAGAGAGATCAGGTATAATGAAAAGATCTGCACCTGTTCTGTGTTTTTGACCCACACCTGGTTTTGGCTCACAATAACTGATGGAAATAACTGATCAAATAAATTATATGTGAACAACCCCTAACTTGTGTGCAGTCTTGTGCCTGCAGCTGTTACTTGATAGTTGTTAAAATCAATCAAAAGCGCTACAAAAAGTCTAGTTGTAGCCCAGCCTAACAGGTTTGGTAAGTGTAAGGGCTCATTCACACGGCTGTTGCCCGGCCGTGGCTGTATTGCGGCCCACATACTGCGGGTCGGCAATACACGGGTACCGGCCGTGTGTACCCTGCATCACGGATCGCGGACCCATTCAAGTGAGATCAATCCCGGAGATGCGGAACGGAGGCACGGATCGGAACCCCGTACTCCGTAGTGCTTCTGTGCACTACTTGCATACACTACTTTTTTGCGGTGCGGACCGTGGGATGCGGATCCGAATGCGGCGGCCCCACAGTCAGTGCCTGTGCATTGTGGTCCACAGCACGGGCACTGACGGCACACGCCCTTAATCTTCATTCACACGACCGTATTTTGTTTCCGTGTCCGTTCCGTTTTTTTTGCGGACTGTATGCAGAACCATTCATTTCAATGGGTCCGTAAAAAAAAAGGAAGGCACTCCATGTGCATTCCGTTTCCGTATGTCCGTATTTCCGTTCCGCAAAAAAGATAGAACATGTCCTATTCATGTCCGTTTTGCTGACAAGGATAGGCATTATTACAATGGATCCGCAAAAAAACGGAAACACGTATGCCATACGGAACGTCATCCGTTTTTTTGTTGCGGATCCGCAATTTGCGGACCGCAAAACACATACGGATGTGTGAATGAAGCCTTAGTTTAAGTTGCAGCTCAACACCTTATACCTGGTTATAAGGAGCAAACAAATGTCGGTGAGAAATATTTAATTTTTATAATTATGTAGCACTCTAGATGCTAATGCATTCAATTCTGTCGGTGGCTTTCAAACATTTCTTTCTGTGTGTATAATTCAGTCACAAATGCAAACCAAGTCTAAAAGCCTGTCCCTCTCCTGCTCTGAAAATGTGGCATTTCAGCATATTCGACTTGTATTCTTCTCTCAAACTGCAGAGGCCATTAACCGTAATAGCATTTCATGCTACGCTTAAGCATTACAAAGAGGAATTGAAAGGTAGTCCATATGATCATTTGCTTTTAATATACTTTAAATGCAGTGAACTTAGCAGAAGGGGAAAAAAATATCCCAACACCCCCCATTTTGATTCTGAAGAGATTTCTGCGCTCTCAGCGGAGTGCTATTGAGATGGGGATATTTTTCTGACAAACATAGTTTTCAACTCGTTATTTCAGCTACAGACAATAGCTTTTCACATTTCCAGCGGTGTAAATTTTCCAGATATCCTGAAGGATAAAAAGGTGATATAACAGGTATCACAGTTTAGAATTGAATTACTAATTATTGCATACATTAGGGGCAACGAGTGCTTACCTTTCTGGCAATGATTGTATCAATATGCGTAAAGATGAGGACATTTCCCAAAATTCATTATGGGTCCGATTTGTTTGAATTTGCCATAAGATTCCATTTGGGGTCAAATAAATTCAGTCTGAATTTATAGTTCCCCAATTGCCGAATGATCTAATGATGATTCAAAAATGTAATGTAAGAAATTGGATTGCATGGCTACTGACATTGACTGACTGAGTATGACTCCTATCTCTCCATATCAATTTCATGTAAATCCGTTCTGTTGAGATGTTCTATAGTGGCTTTGACTGACACACCTATAGTGCCTCATGATTGGCTGTGCCAAGGAGAGGGCTACTTGCAAGGGATTATGGGACAAATTTGTAATGAATTTGATTTATGGCAAATCAATCTCCTCATCTCTAGTTATGCCTTTAAAAGGAATATCTAATGAGGACTAACCCTTTCCAAGTTTCCGACAGGGGAACATGGACATTGTATATGGGTGTCCCAACCATAGGTAGCCAGAGACAGCTACTGTAAAAAGTTAAGTCGGCATGACCATCTGTTACATGGTTGATGCGGCAGAATTGTATGGCTGTCCTAAATTTCTTTGGTAATAATAGGTGATCACCAAGAATTTCAGCTTCCAGACTGACCAATAGTAATCAGCTGATTGCCAGCAGGTCTACAGTAAGAACAGTGGTAGTCCTGATGGGACAACCCCATTGAAGTCAGTCTGGTGCCTTGTAGATTTTGCTTCAGGGCTATATAGAAATGGTTCATGTCCCTGTCTAATTGCATCATAATATATGTTAACCCCTTTCTGACCGGCGCCGTACATGTACGGCGCTCGAGCGGTGCGGGGACATGACGCCCGCTCGCGGGTGCGGCGGGCGTCATGGCCGGCAAGTCTCTGCTGTTTCTAACAGCAGAGACTTGCCGCTTCTTACCTCCGTCTGCGGCGACTTCCTGGGCCTTCTGATATAAGTAAAAAATTCCGTATAAGTAAAAAATAAATACCTAAATAACAATAAATATAGACATCATGGGTATCACCGTGACCGAAAACGCCCGTACTTTTAAAATATAAAAAAAAAATTCCAATACGGCGAATTGTGTGGCGGAAAAAAGCGTCCAAATGGCGATTCACCGTTTTTTGTCGCTTTTTTTTTCTAAAAAAAATTAAATAAAAAGTGATCAAAAAGTCATACACACCCCAGAATGGTATCAATAAAAACTTCAGACCGCCACGCAAAAAATGAGCCCCCATACAGCTCTGTACACATAAATACCAAAAAGTTATAGGGGTCAAGATATGACAAGGAAAAAGAAAAAAAAAAAAAAGGGCAACTTTCTAATTATTTTATCACCATCTAAACGCAGGAAAAACTATACATATTAGGTATTGCCGGATTCGTACTGACCAGTAGAATGAAAGTAACCAGTCAGTTTTAATGCACATCGAACGCTGTAAATAAGAAACCCGTAGAACTGTAGCGGAATAGCGGTTTTCTTGCAATTTCACCCCATTTGGAATTTTTTTTCCTCTTCCCACTACACCATATGCAATATTAAATGGTGGCGTTGGAAAGTACAACTTGTCCCGCAAAAAAGAAGCCCTCATACAGCTATGTGAACAGAAAAATAAAACAGTTATGGCTGTTTGAAGGCAGGGAGCGCAAAACGAAAATGCAGAACCGAAAAAACCTCCGGGGTAGAAAGGGTTAATATTATTACTTTAGTTTTTAGATTTGAAGCTTAACGAGGTAAAAGCTAGCAGAGTGTGATCTACTTCACCTTCAGATGGTTCATGCTCGACCATGCATTGTCAGAGCCTTTTAAATAAAATGCATTTATTGGCTGTCACGATGCCGTTTTTTGGCAAAGTAGATTTCTTGCTCTTTTTGGCATCCTTTTTTGGCAGCCTATGTCATCAGGCAGAGATGTTTATATCGTATTACTTTGGGATTAAACTCAAGTCTGCATTCCAGTTATAGAGTTAGCTGCCCATACACATTAGTGGCTTCTTGGCAGATCCCATTTTATGTTGGAATCAGTCATTGCAACTGTGTTGTCAAACTAATGTAAAATAAGAGAAGTATACATATTTTAGATGCAGAAAAAAATGCATGAAGAAAATAATTTATCAAAATGACATGTCTTTTTGGTTGTAGTAAATTGGTATCTGTGTTGGTGAGAAAGCATCAGTTCAATGCATAGACGATCATGCTGCAGGTTCTAATACTGAAGAAGCTCCAGTACCTGTGTGGTACTATTCATTGTATAATATTTCTTTTGCTGTATAATGACAGTGTTTGTCATGTGTTTTTATAGCCCATGGATAGAGAAGACCTTATTGCACCCACCGGTGCGTGTAAAAGTGTTCTGTGGAGCCCTCTAGCATATGCATTATCTGTGCTCCAGAGCCTTCCATGGCCGCTATAAACAATATGTTTAGACGCAACATGGAAAGTGAAAACGATCCCACTCCAGAGACAACGGGCCGCATTTATCAAGGCTGGCATTTCATACACCAGTCTAAAAAGCTGTTGGATTTTACTGCAGAAAATGTATTAAAGTGTGCACACCTCTTAAGAAAGTTGCTAGAGTCAGAAATGACATGTAGGCCTGCTATAATGTGCACCATTTTCTGTCTTTAGTATTACTAAATCTGCTGAAAAAGTGGAGATCACACCTTCTTCCGGTAAACCCCGCCTTCTTTTTCTTGCCACCTTTTAGAACAGGCGAGTACTGAGAAAGGTCGCAAATGTTTAAAGAAAGGTGATGTATGCCACAATTTACACATTTTTAAGTAAGAAAATTGGAACAAAACTATTGAAAATTTTCCTCAGTGTATTCAGTGGTATTAGTAACTGTCTGCTGAGACATCCCTATTGGTCACACCATGGTCTGGTCATAGAGGGGGATCAAATACAAAATACAATCACTGCAACACTATAAATCCCAAGTGATCGTTAAGTTAGGGTGCTATTACAGATTTTACATGTCTGCTTGTGTAAGATACAATGGCCTCAAGATACAATATTTTCAACATACATTGGTCTTAATTTTTTGCCTATTTTTCTTAAATCTGCATTTTCTCCTATCTTGGGATGATATTTTGGGACTTTGGAAACAAATTCTAGTTTTCCATAGAGTTATGGACACAAGTTACAAAGGTTTCAACACACAATGGTCATCTCAGAACCGCTGAGTATTGTAATGTGAGGGACTATATAGTGTGCTGTGAAAAAGTATTACAGATTTCTTTTGTTTTTGCAAATTCGTCACACGTTAACGTTTCATATGATCAAACAACTTTAAATATCAGACAAAGATAACCCAAGTAAATATATAAAACAGTTTTTAAATATTGATTTGATTTATTAAGGGAAAAAAGTAGGGATGAGCGAACTTTTGAAAAGTTCGGTTCGCTTCGCTTCGGCGAACTTTCTTGAATTTCGGATTCGTACGAACCGAACCTAAAACGAACCTTGCTATAACAGCTGAATAATTGCTTCTACAATAATGGGAATCAGATAGGGTACAGTTTCGTTTACTTGCAGTTGTTATTACAATGAAAAAAGTGGAAAAAATCCAAGTGACTTCAACAACGGCGACGCAAAATATACGTATATTTGAGAATTTACACTAATGCATACGCTAATGCGAACATTCCCGCACAAATAACGAACATACAGTCTAGCGTTGTCAAAGGTACGCTACTTAACTGAATGAATATGTACGCATTAGCGTACGCATACACTGCGTCTGCGAACATTCCTACTCAAGTAACGAACATACAGTGTAGCGTTGTCAAAGGTACGCTACTTAACTGAATATGTACGCATTAGCGTACTCCTACACTGCGTCTGCGAACATTCCTACTCAAGTAACGAACATACAGTGTAGCGTTGTCAAAGGTACGCTACTTAACTGAATATGTACGCATTAGCGTACTCCTACACTGCGTCTGCGAACATTCCTACTCAAGTAACGAACATACAGTGTAGCGTTGTCAATTGTACGCTACTTAACTGAATATGTACGCATTAGCGTACGCATACACTGCGTCTGCGAACATTCCTACTCAAGTAACGAACATACAGTGTAGCGTTGTCAATTGTACGCTACTTAACTGAATTTGTCCGCATTAGCGTACATTCTCAATAAATATGCGTATATTTTGCGTCGCCGTTATTTTAATCAGATTCGTTACGAACTTTCTCAAAATTCGGTTCGGTGACGAACCGAACTTTTGGGAAAGTTCGTAACGAATCTGGTTTCGTTACGGTTCGGTTCGCTCATCCCTAGAAAAAAGCTACCCCAAATCTATGTGACAAAATAAGTCCCCCACCCCCATTAATTAAAGGGGTCCTCCGGGAATTAAGAAAATGAAAATACTTAAATATTACTTTATTATAAATATATTCCCAAATACCTTTCATTAGTTATAATGGATCGTTTCATCTAGGGTGCAATCATTAGGAAAAATAAAATGGCCGCAATCCTACTAGTCCACCAAAAACTTGTCCTAATTACACAGGAGGACAAGTTAAAGAGCTGCGCCATCTTCCTCTCTTACTTGTCAGGGATTATGATCCTGAATACAGTTTAATATGATCTTCAGATGAATCTCTGTAGGAATGGCGTTCATTAGGAGACATGAAATACAGAGAGGAGGATGTGGGTGTAGTAATGAGCAGAAGCATTTGCATTTAGTCTCCATTATCACAGTCTGTCCTGTCCGTCCTCTCTGTACGTCATGTCTCCTCATGAGCTCCATTCCTACAGAGATTCAGCTGAAGATCTTATTAGCTGTATTCAGGGTCATAATCCTTGACAAGCAGAGCAGAGAGGAGGATGAGGCAGCTCTTTACCTCAGTGTTGTGAGTAACTTGTCCTCGTGTGTAATTAGGGCAGGTTTTGTGTGTGCTAATAGGACGGCGGCCATTTTATTTCCCCTAATGATTGCTCCCTAGACAAAATGAACCATTATAACTAATGAAAGGTATTTGGGAATATATTTGTACTACAGTAATATATAAATATTTTCATTTTCTTAATTCCCGGAGAACCCCTTTAACTGTGATTAACTACAGTTTTTGGAAAGCAGAGTTACATTTCACTAGCTGCTAGCCAGGCCTGATTACTGCTAGACCTGTTGAATCAAGAAATCACCTAAATAGAACCTGTCTGACAACATGAAGTAGGCTAACAGATCTAAAAAAGCAACACATCATGCCATGATCTGAAGAAATTCAAGAACAGATGAGAAAGAAAGCCATTGGCATGTATCAGTCTGGAAAAAAACATTTCTAAGGCTTTGGGACTATAGAGAACCACAGTGAGAGCTATTATCCACAAATGGAGAAAACATGGAACAGGGGTGAACCTTTCCAGGAGTAGCCGGTCTACCAAAATTACTCCAAGAGCACGACTGGACGAATCCAGGAGGTCACAAAAGAATGAAGTGCTTTGGAGTGGCCTAGTCATGCTCCAGACTTAAATCTGATTGAGATGCTGTGGTATGACCTTTAACAGGCCATTCATGCTTGAACATCCTACAATGTGGCTGAATTAAAACAATTCTTCAAAGAAGAGGAGGCCAAAATACCTCCACAGAGATGTGAAAGACTCATTTCCAGTTATTGCAAACACTTGACTGCAGTTGTTGCTGCCGAGGGTGGCACAACCAGTTATTAAGTTTAGGGGCAATTACTTTATCACATAAGGCAAGGTTGGTTTGGATATCAAGTGAAGGCTGCATACTGTAAAATTGAAAGGGAGACTCTATGCTTGTGGATATATAGTTCTTAATTATTTTATTCAGTATTTCTATGTAAAGCTCTGATTAAATGCTTTCAGAACTGAAAAAGAAGTCCTGCTTTCTCTGCCCACACACAGTGATTGACAGCTCTCCTGCATATTAACTGATACAGGAAAAGCTGTCAATGACTCTGTGTGGGTAGTGGAGTAAGACTCACAGGCTGTCTCTGTGTCCTAGCAGAGTTTAAAGAGCTTCGTACAAGAATAAGTTGAATAAAGATATGGAAATGCTTGTATACTCAAGCTCATTAACTCCCTGCCCTTCCTATTCTGCTCACTGACCTGAGAGATCCCTTTTAACCTACTGGAGATCTGACAGTGGCAGTGTCCAGCGGCACAGAGTGGTTCTGGGAGCTGCCATTGGGGAATGCATCAAGCAAGACTGAATGAGAACATTTTGTGTCTTTTTAAATCATCAAAGATTATTATGAAAGTTGACTGAAAGTTTGAATAAGGTCTCATGCACATGACCATACTATGGCCTGGATAAGATCTTGGGGCTCATACTGTGCCTCTATATTCCGTTGATGTCATAGTTGTGGCATGTACAGCAAGCCCCTAAAAAGCTGGAGTAGAGGTAGTGGTAGTGACTGCAGAACGTCTATCACGGTGGTTTTTCCTCACACCATTGCTCCCTAGTTCCAGTGCCGTGAAAAGAAGGTGCAGTGTAGGAGTCAGTAACTAGGCCCGATTTAACAGAATAAACATCTGTCTTTACTGTAGTGTAAAATTAGGGTTTTAGTACATAAAACAATTTCAGAACATGGTTTCACCCATGTACAATGCAAATTTTTCCCAGATTGTTTTATATAGGTATAGGCCATGTTTAAATGATGGTTCTCTCTTGGTAGAACAAGCAGAGATTGTTAGTCTATGAAGCTTGAGGCTGAGTACTGAGGAGTGGAACGCATGGACTTTGCCTCCTATCTCCATCTTGCTTACACTAGACTCTCTAGCCTGAGACTGAGCTAGGGGTGGAGCTAACAGTCCACACCTCATCTTCCCTAAGGGCCGTGCCAGAGAAGGTTAACTCCCTCACTCCCATACTGAGGATACAAAGCATAAATGGCATGACATGTATGAACAGAACAAAGTGCAGGTAGCCCCTGCTCTGGGGTACTACACATGTTCCATCACATTCCATATTTCAAATCCATTATACTGCCACACAGAACAGGGAGTTTGTGTGCCGCTCTGAAGCCTCCTGCTATGTTCATGAGCCTTTTTTAATCTGGATAAAATAAGTAATTGTATTTGAATCAAGGATTTGTATTGTTGTCTGAAGCTCCTTGGTTGCCTAAAGGGTTAATTGTGTAATTGTGTGAGGCTCACAGACAATAAACTTCAATGCCGCTCTGTCAATGGGCCTTTAAGTAGCTTTTAATTATTTTTGCAGATATGCGACAGAGGGAATGTGTTATGTTTATTGCATTTAGTGCAGCGGAGTAGCAGTTGTTGAAATACTTTTGTTTCACTCGAAGCAGAGCAAATCAAGTTCTTATTTAATCAGCACTTGTTCTCCGAGAGGTGAGGCTCGCTGGTAACGCTTTTCCAATTAGAGCCCATCATTTTCTCAATTTCAACATTTCTTGTCAATGTATAAGCTAAGCATCGGGTTAGGAAATGTGCTAAACAAACCTGAATGCAGAAAATAATTAATATCTGGAGATCTCATCATCACCTCTCCCGAAGAAGAGGACAAGACGTTCTCCAGACTGGCAAATAAGGCCTTTTTCATATGGATGATCATGTTCCGGATGGTTAACATGGACAAATTTTTAATTGTTCCACACAGACCATTTTTCCTACAGACCACCGATTTTTCGCACAGACCCAGTTTTGCAGGAAAAATTGACAAATATAGAACATGGTGTAATTTTCTCATTACGGAGCAATAGTGTGGGAAATCGGTCATGTGAGATGCCAATTCATCTGATTCGGGTCAGTGTTCAGGACAGACAGACAGCACCTGAATGGAAATATCATGCGTCTGAAACAGATCTAAGAAGTCCAATAAATTCATCCAGCAATGAGAATCATCTTGCAATAAAGGGTTTGATGCGAGTAAGAAAGGTACATAAAGGTACAAGAGATAGAACATGGATTAAGGATATATTCACACAGAGCGGCTGAAGTGCGGTTAAAACCACATCAATAATGCATTGAAAAAATGCGTAAAAGCAGTTGCAAAACCACATCTCAACTGCTGTGTGTGAACATAGTCTAAAAATTATCTGTCAGCAGTTTTTACCCTGAAAAACTGCTGACAAAACTATATAAGTGACCAGGAAACCAGCGCAACATACCCATGTGGATATTTATAGTAGGAGCATGACTGAGAATCAGGGTCAGACTGGGAACTGAAAGTGGCCCTGGAAAAAATACAAAAAGTGGCCCAGTGTTATGTTTATTGCATTTAGTGCGGCGGAGTAGCAGTTGTTGACTTCAGGCCTCCTGACTGGATCAATAGATCTTTACATGAGCAGATTATACAGTAAGTGACAATTCATCTCTGTCCCCAGTTCCATATAGTAATTCCATTTTGTTTTTTACTTCCCTGCTAATGAGCTCAGATGGATTATTGATACAATGAAGAACCATTTTTTAGGACTGCAGGTATAATTTGCCAATTAATAAGAACCGCTAAGCCAGCTTGTCTGTAAATTAGTGCACAACATAAATGACTGCTTTTTGAATTAATTTCATGGGCATAGTCTCCTTAGGTTTTGATGCATATTTTTTGCTTTACATTTATTGTAATAACGACAATAAATTAAATCTTTGCATTTTTCCAAGATGGGGGATGGATGAGATACCCTTCAAATTCCTGTCACCGTTATTGGCCATGTGTGGAATATGACTTATGATTCCCTGCCAACCCCCCTTTGTGTCACAGTCATGTCACATATGGCCACCGAGAGTACAATAAAAACAGGATAGAAGACCAGCTCAGCAGGGGAGGTCTCTGTTCCCAGAGTTGTGTAGTGAGGAACTTCACACCTTCCTAGCCTGAATGGAGCCTGACAACTTTTCAGAAGGAAGCCTTCTGAGAATTTATAACCCCTCAGCAAATTCAAAGGGATTTCTGCAGCCGGGCCAGCGCCGCAATTTATGAAATTATGCCGTGACCGGGCCAATGGACGAGGACAGTTCTACAACCCCGAAGACGAGCGGGATGTGGCACTGTAACTTCTATTGTTCCAGGATCCAAGGTTGGGGAGATATGTGTAACTCCTAGAAGAAACCCAGTAGCTTAGCTGCGTTTGGTCTCATAACATGCCTTGGCATGAGATGGACTCACTGGGGCAGGTTCAGTCATGATCGGACCTACCAGTGGGATGTTATGGACCATAACAGGTTTTGGAGATTTTCCTGGCCCAGCTGGATGGAGGGGGGAGTGTGACACCCCCGGAAGCAGGCTAGCGTCTTGTTCTAAGGAAAGGTCACTGCCTGTACAGTGTTGGAACAGGTCCCAGGAACCCGCTGAAATCACCTCCTTTCACGTGACTACAGCAAAGCATAACATCTATGGTAACTGACTTTACTATCTGTTTGTCCTGTCTGTACCCCCTACTATCCTTGTAACTGTAATCGGACCATTGTACATATTCATTGTGTGTATAGTGTTTTTGTTTAATGAGCCCTTAAGGCGATTAAATATATAATTTAATCTTGAGTTGTTCTGTTATCTCGATCCATGAATCCCACGTCTGTGTTCTCGGTAATATTGTTATATGCTAACCCGGGTTGGCTCCTGACCCGACATAATCCGTTAACGGGCCGGAATTATGTCAAACGAGAGCTGGTGGCAGTACTACTGGGCTGATAGACTCGGTTTTGCTGGTGATAGCGAAAAGCGCCTCTAAGCCAGTTAGGATTGCCAGTCTGTGCCTTCCTGTGCCCACATGGACAGGAGTTGTCTGCGAAAAACCGAGCTGTATGTAACCTTACACACCCCGAGGGGGCATGGAACGTGAAGTGCTGGTAGTCATAGATTGAACCGTACCACGTAATCCCTACGTAAGCACGCACAGGGCGGGGCTGCGGGGTGCGGTTCATCACAGGCCATATTGCAGGCCCCAGTGGAGACCTAAAGAAATGGTCCATGCACAGTAAACACACCCGAAAGTTTCTTTTTGGAGCTGGACAAGCCAGGGGTGTGACTAGGAAAAGCTGGGCCCCATGACAAACTTTTGAATCGCCCCTCTCCCCCTCCATTGAGCATTAACATTACATATTAAAATGCACACTATTGTGTGCATGAGGCTTATATCTGCTTTAAAAAGTAGCGCTGTCTGACCTGACATCTCTATAGTGGAGGATGTGCTGCATATACTGTAAGTAATGCCGCACATCCTCCACTCTTTTTACTGATTGTGTGGCAGACGGGGGCTCCCTACCATTGCAGGCCCCATAGCAGAGGCTAAGGCTGCTATAATGTGGTTACGCCCCTGCGACAGGCATTTCTGAAGTTTATTCTATATACCCACTTGGTTTTTGAATGCAATAGAAATGTAGATGTCCTACTGTTTTTTCATTCATCAGTCCAAAATATTCATCACCCCGTTGTGAGACTTTCTACGGACACCATAGGAAACATAATATTATTTTGCTTTAGTGCTGTAGTGACCAAGCACACACTGATTCACTGGAAAAAAACAGGGAAAAAGGTGTGTGACATGTAGAAGAGTCTGCATTATTAGATGAAGGACGAGAAAGGGATGAATAGGAGCAAATAGGAAATTCTGTTTCAGCTTCTAGCGTCAATGTGGGAGGCATGGGCTTCTGTAAATTCTTGTTCGGGAAATAACAAAGCCAGTTGTGTGTAACACAGAGGTACAGAACAAAAGAAAATTACTGCACATGTTAAAGGCTATAGTCTACTGAACCACAATCAGGTCACCCAAGTAGTGATGAGCAAAGCAAAGCATCCAAAGCAGAATTTGGTCCGAAGTTTCGAAACTAATCCGAATTTCCTAGTGCTCCATGGTAACAAAAATAGTTTTTCCTAATATGGCCACTGTACGTGTTACAAAATTATGTGAGATCACCCATAATGCCGTGCAGCCAGCCAATAGGGTCAGGGACAGTGTTGCTGAAAACGATTAATAGAAGATTGGAGATGGAGACTGCAGGGAGAGTGTAGTGAGACTTATTCTGTTTAAGTTGTATTTATTTATTACTACATTTACTTATTCCTGCATTGGTAATACAATACCAATAAGCCTTTATTATTCCACTGCCAGCATGCCAACCAATACCATCCAGTCTGCACCCCTTAGGGGGGTCAGGTCTTAAGGATGACCATCTTCATCTTTTGTTGGCTTTACTTCTTCCAAATCATCCATGTCCTAGAAGAAAAACACAAGTTGAGAGCAGCACCAATGTACCATGTAGACAATCCCCGTAATGCATCACCCCATCCATGACCGTCGATCCACAACGATCAATAGAACAGTATTTAAATCAAAGTTGACGACAGCATATCCATATGAAATTCTTTATTCACGATGGGTCCATAAAGAGCACGTACACTAAAACGCCAATAAAAGTGCAACATTTCGACTAGTTCTCTTACATTCTCTTTATGGACCTATCGTGAATAAAGAGTTTCCTGTGGATATGCTGCCATCAACTTTGATTGAAATCATGTCGTAGAAGAGTCAGCAAGATGCAGAGAAAGGAAGAGCTGGATGTTTCTGATGACATATTCTCATTGATATTAGATGATGTGGAAAAGGAGGAAAAGCAGATGGCAGAAGAAGGCCTCCCAACTGTAGGGCAGGAGAGCGCTGGGGTTGGAGAAGTGGATATGCCAGAGCTGATTAATATTCTGTGTTTACTGTCAAATAACATGCAGGAGATTGCAGTCCAGACCAGCAATAATATGCATATTGTCCCCCCACCTAACCAGGCAAACCTCATACTAGCAACAGCCCCTGTTTGAAGGTGCTACGCAGCCATTAACAATGAAGACTGACTATACAGTGTAGTTTTCATTGTTACATTGCCGGCTAATTGACCAGTTCTTCACAGCAGCATGGCCGCAACCCGGTTGCAGCATGGCCGATCTGTGTGGCCATATCCTAAGGCAAAGTGGCCTGAATATACCTGATTTATAGCAGTTTTTGACAAATGAATTCGAGATGAATTGAATTTCTTGGCGAACTTTAGCTAAGTTGCCAAATTGAATTTTTCAAAACTTTGCTCATCACTACGCCCAAGGGACGTCCACACATGACACTGTTTCACTGTTGTGAATTTTGTTGCAGTTCCACATCAAAGCCTACATCTTTTACATGGGGAATTTGTCACAGATTTGCAATGATTTCATCGTATGCATTGTAAAGTGTGAATTCTGCAGAAAGAATAAATGAAATCCCACCAAATGTCAGGTTCTGCATGGTTTTATTTCTGCAGCACATAGATGAGATTTATTAATTAAAATCCCATCTACACCCACAAATTTGTATAGAAGATTCACAGGTGCAATTGTAGGAGAGTTTGTTTAGAACTGCCTTTATAGTAAACTAAAATTGGCCCAGTATATTTCAAAAATTGCAATGTGAAAAGAAAACATACTCGAGAGATATGACGCTTGAAAATGTGTTTTCAGGCTGGATAATGGGCCGGATTAGCAGAGATCCAAGCAATCCCCTGTGGGCTCTGGTTCTGACATTATGTTGGAATCCTGTCACAACCGGAGCCCCACCTGAACATCACTTAGGATTAGACTAACTGCTACTAAAATATGACTTTTTGGGGCACATTTATTAAGACCAGAATTTTAGATCCCGGCTTAATAAAGGCCTATAGGCGGCAGTGGATTCGTCGAAGTTTGGTGCATCTAGTGCCAGATCTAAATATAAGACAGCTTCCTTGCTGTCTTACATTTAGACAATTTTCTAAGCCTGAAACAGGCACAAGCCATGACCACTTATTTAGACCTGGCGTGAGTGGGGTGAATGTTACAGATTGCGGCGCAGCTAGCGCCTGAAATACGCCTAATTTAGGCGTATTTCAATATGATAAATGACACCCTTTGTATTGTTTCATATTCATAGCTTATGCATCGTTATTGTCCTGTGTGTGTAATGACAGCATGAGAATTTATGATGTAATAAAAGTGGTCAGGCACACATTTTGTACAGATGGCTCGTTTCCCCTGGTGAACTCAACGGACATATTTATTGAAGGTTTTAAGCCACAAATGAGGCATAAAAAAGTTGCAAATGATGGTGCATGCCATATGTACAGTAATTTTCATTTGTGACTTTTTGCACTTCTTTCCATTTTTCAAAGGTGGCGAGAAAAGTGGGCAGGGTGTAGCGGGAGGGACATCTTACCTCCTATGACCCAATGAACTTGCTTTAATTTACTTCAAGATCTGGCCTAAATTACAGCTGAATTATGCAGAAATTACACGGACTGCCAGAAAATGTACCAAGTCTATGACGAGGCCTGTGCCTCTTACTAAATTTGGTGCATCTTAATCCAGCCTGTCTTCTACACTCCACTGTACAGATTAGTTGACTGGATCACAGCCAGTAATGTCACAGTAACTTAAAGTACCTCAGTCTCAATATTTATACCGGCAATGTCCAAACTATGCATGGAGCACATCAAATATGAATAATGGGACACAATATAATATATTTGCTGTGGATGAAACATTGAGCAATAGATTTCATTTTCATGGCTCACATCTCAATGCTCGCATTCTGCAATGGTTTTAACTCATAAATAATGCGTTGACTTAAAGCAGGGATGCCCAACTTGCGGTCCTCCAACTGGCGCAAATCTACAACTTCCATCATGCTTGAACAGCCTACATCTATCAGGGCATGCTGGGAGTTTTGCAACAGCTGGAGGGCCACAGATTGGGCATTCCTGACTTAAAGAAAATGTGTCACCAAAAATGTTATTTCCCAGTTAAAACCAGATAGCAACACATATGCTTTTTTTTCTTACTGTTCTTATTTTGTGGTTGCAAATTTTTAAAACTCAGTTTCCTGAACGTGATTATGGGGGGAGGCCATCTTACCCAAGCTGTTTTTTAACAGCATTTAGAAAGCATTAAGAGTTCTTTTAGGACAAAAGCCCTTAATCAGAAAAAAGCAGATAAGAACCGGATTTCAAGTTGCAAAGCCTCAAGGGGAAACTCTGGGTATGTACTATTTCTATTATGGAGACCTAAGAAGTTGATACACGTGACAACTATTGTAGGCTAGACAATACTCCTCTGGATTTCTGGGTGAAATATATGCAAATTATCATGTCTAACATCTGACTGTGTCAGATTGTTTTACGAAATCTAATGTAAATAACTTTCTCAGCAACCCAGGGGGGCATCACCTAGCCTAAAATACTGCGCACACATACCCGACATACCAGGCGCATCACCCAGACTACAATACCAAACACACGTGCTCATCTACTTTGGCATAGTAGGGGCATCGCCTGGTCTACAATACTGTGCATTCGTACTCGGTGTACCATGGGCTCTCCAGAATGAAAAAGAGTTAGAGAACACATACTGTATATATTGTTGAGAAACACACAGTTCTGTACTTCTGTCTCTCTCTTAGACTGAATTTTTTAAACAATTTGGCGAACTTCAAACAAAATGAGTCCTGTCCGGTTCGCTCATCTATATTTTTTTGTTTAAATATATATAGTGACATGGACAATTAAAAATAACATCATCAAAAATTGAGTAAAAATATGTTAAACATAAAAACAATAGGTCATTTTCTGAAGACACATTTCCTTTAAGTGCTATGAAGTGACCTACTGACTATAAACAGTCAGTATACAGAATGTCCTATTCTCTTCATTCCTCTGCAGCCTGAAAGAAATACAGGTCGGTACTAGAAAGCAGAAACTGTTATGTCAGCATTGTAATTTATTTATTGACAACCTGCAGCTAACTTAGTCATTTGTTATATTTAGCCAGGTATATACTTCTGTAGCTGGAGAACATTTGTCCAATTGTGTACTAATCTGTCACTGAGACAGATATGAGGATGAGGTTGGGTTAGAAATAGAGCTTTGACCTTGTAGACACACCACAGATACTGATAAAAGATGGAACTACTTTCAAGGTGGGACATAGGCTCATGACCTTAATGAATTACCACAAAGTAGCTAAAAAGGGTGCACACACATGACACAGTTTTGATCCTTTAGGGTTGCGGCTGGCTACGGCTGATAACAGCGCGGCCAGGTAGGCCAAAGCTGCCTTTTATTTAATAAGAACTGCACTGTATAGTAGGTCTTCACTGTTACTGGCCAGGAGGAACTTTCAATACCGCGCAGCCAGTAACAAAAAAGAGCAGTTTGGTAAGCTTCAAGAGATTCTCCAGGCCTGTACCTAAGAAGCATCTTTCAGCTAAACTTTGGATAGAAGACACTTTGAGCAATACTTAAGCCTCATTCACACGTCAGTTTTTCACGGGCATGTGCTGTACGTGTTCTCCACGGACAGCACACGTCCCCATTCATTTCAATTTGTGTATTCAGACATCAGTGTTTTAGCATGGTCCGTGGGTCCGTGTTTTTAGCACGGATGCATGTCCTATCTTTATCCATGTTCCCGGATCCCTCACGCCCATTACAGTCAATGAGTCCGTGAAAACCACGGATCCCTCACGGATGTCATCCGTGTTGCATCAATTTTTTTTACGGATCATTAAGAAGAGATGCTTTGAAAAAAATTTTTCAGCTGTTCAGTGTCAGTGAAACACGGATGCAACACGGATCCTTCACGGACAGCTTCACGGATGCCTCACTGACCACCTGCTCACGGATTTGAGCACGGACGTGTGAATGAGGCTTTACTCTTCCATTTTTCAAACGATTCCGCAATCCTGGCTGGGATCACCTGACTGGCTGTGGGCTCTTCCTCGTCGTTACCAGATGTGGTCTTCTTTCTTCAGCTGCAAAAGAGCAAAATAGAGGAGCACATCTGTTGCCAACGTCAGAGGACGAGCCTGCAGACAGTCAGGTAGTCACATGATCCCAGTTGGCATTGTGGAATCGGTGGATTGAGTGAAGGGTGAGTACTGCTCCAAGTGACTTCTCTACACAGCTTAGCTGAAAGAGAATTTTTAGGTACTGGCCCGGAAAACCCCACTAAAGCAGGGGACATAGCAGTGCTGGATTTTTTGCGATTCTGGGGCCGTAGTTCAAGCACTGCGAATCACACTACAACATAATTCAGCCTCAGTCACAGAGATCGTTGGTCACACGGCCAGAGTCGCATTGCAGCCCCAGGCTTACTGTACTTCATCTGCATTGAGAAGATGTACACATTTTTATGGCTCTCGTTCAATATCTTGTTCCTGTAAACTTAATTTTCAATTGTGCAGTTTCAGGCCTCACGCAGGGTCTATTGCCTTTGTGTAGGCCATTAGTTTACTTTTTCCATAAAGATGGCTACTTTAGTCATAAGCGTGCAGTTTCAGGTTTGCTTGGGTGTACTTAGGGAAGCATGGCAAATGGCTTGAGTTTTAGTGTAAATTGCCTTCTTACGCGAACAAATGATTGGGTGTCACATGCCTCAAAGTACCTGGAGAGGAAATGAATTTGTCCAAATGGCTGTAATGATTAATCAAACAATCGGCTCTTAGTAAGTGGCTATTAAATCCATCTTCTGGTCTCATTTCATTCCATTTTGGGATTAGAAGTGTGCTGTTTGCATTTTAAGGACACATTTTTTTAAAATATGTATTTAAGCATCTTTCTTATTTTTTTTTATACCCCCAGCAAAAACTGAAATCATCAAAGTCATATTCTTGTCTTTGAGAAGAGGGAAGGGGCAGCGTGAATTTTTCTTTATTTTTCTCCCTTTCTAATCTGTGGGGGTTTAATTACTTTGGCAAGTTCAGAGTATATTTAATGAAGGGCCTCTTAACTGGGAAGGATCCCAGGGACTGCGTCTTTGGACGAGGGGGTCTGCATGGCGAGAGTTGCCACTTCCTGCGGAGAATAGAAACTGCTTTATCATAAGACAAGAAATAATATAATGCAATCTGTCTGTTTTAGTGCACTTTAGACTTTGCAGGGTAAGGAATATTGTCGTATGCAACTTAATAAAGCTGCAGAAGACTCTTGTACAGAGCACTCCAGCCACTTGAATGAAGAAGCTTCTTCCAAAATGTTCTCTTGCCAAGCCGAATAGGATTTATATTACTGCAGTGTGTGAACAAATACATGAGAGACATTGGCTCTTCAGCTGATGCTTGTTTTAAATGGTGCCGGCAAATAATCTTACTGGCCCAGATGTATCCTCTCTTTCCAGAAAAGCTGCCATACGTAAAATGTTAAAGTGCAATTTAGGTCCTAAACTAATCAGGACTCAGATGAGGTTACCAAGTACCTCAATTATTTTTTGGGGGGAGAGTTTTTGTACTGTTCTCTAGGATGTCCAGGGGTCAACAAAACAAAATGTTACATATAGGGTCCTTTAGCTGCAAAAAAAATGTAAAAACATTTATAATAGCCAATGCTTGCATCTATTCTTCTCAGATGTCCTCAAGACAACACTTCCTGCCTGTGCTCTGGCTTTCTTCAGACTTGCCTTAGAGACAATGGATAAATAAATGGGGCTATATGTTAGGTACTATTTTCTTTGCGGGGGGAAGACAGGAGAAGGGGTTAAGAAGAGCTGACTGTGATTCACTGTTGGATGATGCAGGTGTGTGACTGTCTCACTAGAGGAACTGCTGCCCGTCCACACAAACTGAAGAGACCAGACCTGGGAAGCAGCTTTTTTGCATTAATATAATTAAAATAATGGTTTCCATTACTCTAGATATATTTTTTAATTTGTGGGATAACACCTTTAAGAAGCACCTTATAAAAATATCATCCTATTGGCCATTGGCTATGAAGACATTGGTTAATGTTCCTCTCCTTCTTGGCATAAGTCATACCCTACGCTCCAATTTCTGGTTTAAAAAAGTCACAAAATAGAACATTACAACTTTTTGGGCTTATTTGGGCACCTGTTGAAAAAACTCAATTGCAGTACAAACACATACACATTTTGATGTATTTTATACTATTCTTTTTTTATGCGTTTAAAAAAGAAAAAACACAAAAGCAACATGTAGACCTGCCTCATAACCAGGTGCTAAGATGGAGACCACCTGAATGTATTTGGAAAGCAGATGCTGCACCAGCTCATGTGAATCTGTACTAGTGCATTCTCTCTAGTTCATTACTAATGAAATGCTCCACTTGAGAGGAAAGTACAGGCAGGGTTCCCGGAACTGCAGATGCAAACTCCAAAGTGTATTATGGCATATGTATCATACTGCTCTTTGATTAATATTGTGTCACTTGTATTTTTAATTTGCATGCAACATACAAATAAAGGAAGGCAATGCCTACTTTGTACAATGTAAATATCCAGAACTATGTACTGTACTCCCAAGTATCCCCATGATGTCATTGCATCTAGAGATGAGCGAATCATTCAAAAAATTATTTGCCAAACATTTGCCAAAGTTTTCCTAAGATTCGTATATTCGACAAATAGATTTGTTGTATTTGCATACAAAATATACGTTATTATGTGCTATTAGCAAACATTCGCGCACTAATAACGAACGTACATTTAAAAAATGTACGCAACTTCTTAGAAGACGTACGCATGAGCGTTCAAATAGCTTACGAATCCTCAGCGTACTATTGTCTACGCGATTACGTAATACGCAGGCACGTACGACGAGAGGCTGCGGCGTGCACTCCTCAGAGGCAGAGCGAATATTCGAAAATGGCATCCAGACGATCTTCATCTTTTAGCTCTGCTGCACAGCTGAAATACATAGTCCGGCTGATGGACCGCCAGGATTACGATTTACGATGACACACACCGCCACCCGAACCAGCAGAAAAAGGAGGTGATCCAGCAGGTGATCCGAGGCTTGCGCCATCGTTTTGACACCTTGTGGACCCCGGGCCAGATCCAGCGTAAATGGTCAGATCTGAAATCGCCCTCAGAGGCAGTATGTATATTGGAGGTAGAACAAGTAAGGTGCTGTCTATCCGGCTAAGTGCATAGTACAACCATCCACCATACAATAAAGTGAGTATGAGGACACATTGCGGTACCTGTAAAGTAACACACACAATGGGCAACATACTTGAAAATGTTGCTGAAAGGTAAAAACATTAGTGCAAACATTCCAGTGCAAACAATATAGTGCAAATACATTATATATATATAATGTAAACATTTTAAATATCACCTACCTAGTATGCTCACGGACACGTTTAAGTCTCTTTTCTTCTGACGCTTGTCATAGAACTGGAGCAGAGTCCCAAACTCAGTTGCAATTTGTAATCCACATAGGTAATTGTAATCTAAATGGGTAAAAAAATAGCAGCAAAGGTTCCTTAAAAACCCTCTTTCAAGGGCTCCCCAATAACCTGAAAAGGGGGAAAAAAGGGATGAGGCGCACGAATGCGCAACTTGGTTAAAACTTTTTTTTTGATGGGGGGAGTCCTGACAATCCATGTCCATCTGGGTGAGGACAAACGCAGGGCAACAAAAAAAAACACGCCAACTAGTGCTCACCCTTCAAGTTAAGTCCAAGTTGTGGCTACCATAAAAGCTGCAGGATCCTTAGGCCAGCAGGTCCTCTTCACTGCTGCTGGAGCTAAAAGACATGCGAGGGCGCTCCTGCCTCATGAAAGCGACACTGGCTGCGGCAGCAGACCCCCACCGACCTCTCAGGGATGGTCTTGGTAGTGACCGGGTGGTCACACTGGCAAGAGACGTGGCAACTTGGGCCTTGCCCATTACCTTGAAGTGACCAGATCCTCCCGCCGGCATACAAGGTGATAGAATCTTCGGCTGTAAGGGCTCTGGTAACGGTCTTCCGCGAGCGGCGGACTGTGCGGCCTGCACCTGCCATGGCAGTTGGTATTGTACCACCGATGGCTGGTACACAAAACTGTTGGTGGTCATCTGTCCCACATGAAGGATCAGCGGCGGCGGCAACACTGGTATCAGGGGTTCCAGCTGAGCTTGGGATTTCCCCTCAGATCGCAGAGTCCCATCATTGGTCTCATGGGAACACCAAGCCTCTTCTGCGGCCTGGGCCTCCTCACTCCAGTCTTCCGGGGCGCTGCAGGAGTAGCTGGTCGCTTAAGGAGTTTCACCCCAGTAGCAAATGGGCCTTGGAGGCTCTTCATGGGGGTATACTCCATGTAATCCCCTGCGTGGAGATTGTGGCGGACGTGCGGAAGATATGGTCGCTTTACAAAACGGCGGTTTAAATATAATTCTTCTGTCGTCTCCTCATCGCTGATAAAACCTACTCCCAGTTCCACGATGAACCAAATAACGGTACCCCTTCAGCGCTCCATCTTAGGGTCACCGGACCGTGGGTGCTCCAAAACCTGCACAACCCACTCCTCTACCAGCTTTTTGTATTCCCAGAGGGTCAGGGCGTTCCGGGTTACAGCCTCGGGACCATTGAATTTTGCCGAAGGGAGTAGTCCTTCCGCGGCGGAGTGGGAACTCCTGCCACCTCCGCCGTGCCCGACTTCTTAGGCTGCCGGACATGTTGAGAGACGTAGATCTCCTCCAGTTCCTTCTCCTCATAGGGGTCGGTGCCCCACATGATGCCTCCCCAGTCAGGACCTCGCTGTGTCGCCATCTTAATTTCCTGAGTTGCCTCGTCTTCCTCGTGCGCTTGAGAAGGGGGCGGAGCTACCAGGGAAGAGTCTGCATCGCAAATGAATTGAATTCGTACGCAACAGCGTATAGAGTAACTTATACGTAGCAATAGCGTATAATTGATAGGACAAACTACGTAGCGAATGCATAGAAAGCCGAAGCGAATCACCTAATATTCGGATTCACTTCGCATCTAAAAATTCCCAAGATTCGATACGAATCAACAAATCGATTCGCTCATCTCTAATTGCATCCTGCCATACTAAAGCCTACAAACTGCACTGCACAATAAATACCATGCTCTACTATGGTCTAGTGGTAAGCATCTAGTGGACATAAGTGGTATTGCAGACTCTACTACGGTCCATACTACAGCATTTATTTCCCTGAGGCTAGTGTAGAAATCTATATAATCCTAGGAAATAGTCAAATACAGACCGTTCTTCTAGTATATTTCATGATCCGGGTTTATTTTCATGTTTCTAGAAAATAAAACTTTCCAAACAGGATATTTCTTATCCTTGGAATCTGGGTATATGTGGAGCGCTGTTCAGAGAGCACCAACTTACATGTATTTCTTATGACTCATTATATAATTGGGTTTGTAACAGCCCAAAGAACAATACAGATCACAGGGTCACATCCCCTGTCTGTGGGTTTTGATCTGTGGTCAGGACTTGCCTGGTGATGTCTGGAAATGTGCACAGATAATGAGCAAAAATGGCAGATTCCTGGCCTTTTTCTGAGCTGTGATTTTCCCATGGATGCCGTTTTCCTGGCTTTGAGCTTGTACAGTGGCCTCATTATGCTGCCAGAAGGAGAAGGCAACAGAACAGCGTTTACACATCAAGCCAGAGATGCTCCTTTATTTTGTCTGACTTCTTATGACAGGCTTAAGCTCACGTCTCTGCAGCTGTGATGAGAGGATGGACGAGTCGTAACGGTGTTCGAGACAGAAAGCTCTGAGGTTTTAACACTTCAGGTCCTTGAGCTGAAGGATTTCCAGATAAATCCACATATGGAGATGCTTTGGCGCTGTTCCTCTGTCTTTATTACCTTGTTTTCTTTTTCTATTCTGATTCCGTGTTTCATTCTCATAGGGGATATGTATAGTTAGCAATGTATAATCCATTACTCCCAGCTTGATAAGACATTTAAAAAATGCAAAGTCAGCAGTCAGTAGAGACACATTGACAGCTGGGATTTACTTTGTATGAGGATTATGGATTACTGCCACTCATTGCTTTCTTCTGAGTTTTGAATTTGTTACAGTACATGAGATGCCGAAAGATTAGGACACAGGCGATGTAAAAGTCTTCAGAGACCTACAATGTCTGCTGAAGCCGATGGCATAGGGGAATGCTCAGTGACTCACAATCGGGATAAAGAGGACCTTTCACCACTCTTGACATGCCTGTTTTAATACCTACATGCATCCCCCATGTAATAACAATTCTGGAACATCTATTCTTATGGCTCTATGTTGTGCCATTCCTTTATTATTTCTACTAGAAGTTATGAATAAATTGCTAGCAGTCTGCAGTAAGGGAACAGACGGAAGGTAATCAGTTGGGGTCGTGTACCTGCACTGTCTGAAAATGGCAGCACTGATTGGATAGACTGAGTCTGTGCAGGTACACACCCCCAACTGGTTACCACTCCTCTGTATCCTTACTGCAGACTGCTAGCAATTCATCCATAACTTCTAGTTGAAATAAAAAGGAATGACACAACATAGAGCCATAAGAATAGATGCTCAAGGATTGTTATTACATGGGGAATGCCTGAAGCTATTAAAACAGACACATCAGGTGTGGTGAAAGGTCCTCTTTAATTTCACCATAATGCTTTACACAGTAGTAGTGCTCAGTCTACAGTGCTGGCACCCTTACTTGAACCAGGCCAATCAAGAGTCCTCGATGACTATTAGGCACCTGCTTGTGATCTTCGTGCAACACACAGCAATCCTCTGTTTGACAGCTTGTGCCCTGCCCTGCTCATTAACTTTCTACTCCAACCCAACATCTCTTTAAGGGTATGACCAAATGGCATGGTCGTGTCACAGTTGCACTGCTGTTGAGTACTGCTGCGGTTGTATTGGCCACACTGTTCAGTGAGTCCATTTGGTTATTGGCCGCGCTGTATTGATGTTGTTGCACGGCCATTAACAATACTGACCCGCTGAACAGTGCGGTGTCATTGTTTTAATTAGAGGCAGCTGCAGATCGTATGACTGCCGTGGCACTTGACCGCAGCACGACCATGTGATTTGGTCCTACACTTACTAATGTATTGTGATTGTCCATATTGCCTCTTTTGCTGGCTGGATTCATTTTTTCATTGCATTATACACTTCTCCCTGCCATGGTTATGACCACCCTATAATCCAGCAGTCGTGGTCATTCTTGCACACTATAGGAAAAAAAAGCCGACTTCTATGGTGGCCGGTATCCCTGGAGCGTGCATAGGACGGCACTTTTTCCTACAATTGTGCAAGCACGGCCACCGTTTCTGGACTGCATGGTGTTCGTAACCATGGAAATGGAAAAATGAATCCAGCCAGCAAAGGAAGCAATATGGGCAATCAAAATACATTAGTAAGGGCCTTGTATTAACTTTCTCTACATGATAAATGCAATTTGCTGAAGATATACATCTTGCTACAAAAGCCATGTGGCTTCAGCTACTTTCCTGCGTCAAGTCTTCATATAATATGCAATTGTGACAGCTAGTGAAACCCATTAAATTACATGTAAAGAGGTTAGGGCACAGCATGGACAAGCACATTTCAACATAATATAGGAAAGACCAGATGAATACATAAAACACTGTGCTGACTGTCATCACTAATCTCCTTCTCTTAAAGGGAATCAAAGAAAATGTTAACGTGCACAACAAATACAGCTAGAAACAGCAACAAACTTCACATGGGTAAGAGCATGACAAAGTGAACACCACTTGGCATAACACAGTTTATCAGCTTTAGGCTTCATACACAGTCTTCATATGCCTCAGTTATCATAGAAAGGTTTTTTTTCCCTCTCAGATTCATATAGAAAATAAATCTGTTGCATGCCGTAGTAAGGTTTGATACAAAGGCATCCTACGTCGATACACCTGTGAGTCTATAGTATAGAACAGTAGGGACTTTGTGTGCTGCGGTAGAGGCTCCATGGAAATAGTTCTGTAATGCCCTTTAAAGGGGATATCTCAACTTGACAACCCCTTTCCCATACGCTCTATTCGGACGTATAATGGGCTCCTCTGTTTGGGACCCTATGAACCAACGGGAAGACGACAACCTATTTAAGCTATGTCCTAGACCCAGCTGATCTTACTGCAGAACCTCTACATCGAAAATGTAATATTAAATGCAGCCATTTATATAAAAAAAACATCCATGTAATGGTCCACCAGAGCCTCTGCTCTCCACCCAGGCTCCTAGAGTGGTACCCAATACAAGGAAACCCTCAACATGTCATCTATGTGCCTGAAAAGCACATATGGAAAGCGATTGTCAAATCGAGACATCCCATTTAAGTTGTACCCAAAGCATTTTTTAATATAATAATGTTTGGAATGCTTAATGAATGCTACAGACGAGGCAGAATATCCATTAAAAAGAAATATCTAGAATGCTGGAGGCTTTCATTGTGATCTAGCTAATCTGTCTGCATGATAATTGTCAAATCATAGAATATGTTCATCCATTGGTATAAATGGCAGAAAGAGACGCTTATTAATGGTCCAGAATCTGCAAGAAGACATGAATAAAACAGAACTCATTCTGCAGAAAGCTGCAATACTAACCACATAACAAAACTTATTAGAGAAGATTTCAGGAGTATAATGAGTGAGCAAATCTTTCATCTGCATTAATATACATCAAAGCCTTCATTCTACTGAAGTAAAACTATATCCTAATTGTTCACACTTTCTTATCACTCACATATTACTTATTTAGCGTGTACGGTCACTTTTTACATTACACTGAGTAATTATGCAGAGAAATGTTAAAAGTTCTCACAGTCTTCTTTATTTAGTTTTGTTGTTTCAATAGCTAAGACTAGGAATAATCTTTCCACTGGTTCTTTAGCATAACATTAGAGTTGAGCGAAGCGAGCTTCGGATGCTTAATCTGAAGTCGCTTCATTCAAAACTTTTCACGATTTCAAACAATTTCAAGTTTTAAACTTTATAAATAAATTACTGAAGTTATTCAACAAGGTCACATGTGACTTTGTGAATACGCGAATAACTAACTTTGGCTCTTCGGAGCCCATACATTCTAATACTGTACGGAGACGGATCTCCGTATAGTAGTATTTCAAAGTTTTCAATGAAGCGACTTCGGATTAAGCATTCGAAGCTCACTTTGCTCAACTCTAAATACCATATATAGAAGAATTTACAATCTGTCTGGTGTTGTGATATTTGGCAGAACCTGTGCTATACACAAAGGTCGTAGGGCAGATAGCAAAGCTCAAAATGTACTAGGCCTCATTAACCCTTCCCCCTGTATTTATTCTGGGCCTTAGATACCAAGCAATTTTTTACATTTCTTTATTTGTTGCCTTCGAAGAACTATAACTTTTTTATTTTTCTGTCAGTGCAGCTGTATGAGGGCTTATTTTTTGAGGGAGAAGTTATAGTTTGCAATGGCATATGGTGTACATATAACCTACTAATTACCTTTTATTAACTCTTTGTGGTGAGATGGCAAAAAACAGCAATACTGAAATTTGGTTTTTATGTTATAAATTTTGTGATGTTCATTTTTCAGTGTAAATATTATGATAACTTTATTCTGTGGGTCAGTATTATTACAGCAATAAATTCATACAGTTTTTTTTCCGTTTTACTGCTTTTTCACAATAAAAACCCCTTTTAAAAAAAGAAAAGGTCATATACTAAGTCCATTAACTTTTTTACTTTTGTTTCTACGGAGATTTTAGTAATTTTTTCCATTGAAAAGTTTTTTTTCTTTTCAATGGAAAAAGCTGTATTTTTTACTTGAAATTTGTATTTTTTAATAAAACTTTGAATAGTCCCACAAGGGACTTTCATAGGTTATCTTTTGATAGCTTCTATAATACTTTGCATTGCCTATGCAACACAATGTATTATTCTGTCAACGTTATAATGACATCCATCAGCAGGCTGCGCTAGAGAGTCGCAGACTGCTAGGAATACATGAAAGGCAGACCTGGGCCTTTTTTTTGCCAAGACATCAGCATCCCACAATCTCATGTGGCATGCCGATGGGAGTCAGAGGGAGTCCACACTCTCTGTAACCACTTAGCTGCCATGGTTGCTGTTAACCATGGCATCTAAAGGGTTAAATGACCCAAAGTGCGCTGCGTTTGCCAGTCCAGACTGTTAGAGCAGGAGCCTGATTCTCATTGTGAGCCAAGCCCCTATTCTCCACATGGGTCTCCTGTGAAAGCCAGCGGTCCAGGAATAAAGTCCATTAATGACCACAGTAGTATTAAGTATTGGTGGTCATTAAAAGGTTAAACTGTATGTTCACTATTTTGTTTTTTAGCCAAAATTAAAAGCTGCTTGCTTTCATAAAACGTCTGTATATAGAAAGAGAAGCCCTATTTTTCTGACTTGATGCATTTTATAATTCTGGCTGCATGAAACCACCACAAGGGGGAGATAGTGGCATATAGACCTGATCTGATCTGAATGGAGCTGTATAAGGGTATCGCCACACGGTGGAAATTCCTCAGCAAATTTGCTGTAGATTTGCCATGTGCTTTGCAGACATTTGCAGACAGTGAAATCTTTGCTGGAAATCCGCTGCGGGTTAATTATATACCATTTAGAATAGTTTTTAATAAAAGTGTTTAGAAGGTTAGCTACACTTTAAGCTTTGCTCACATACAGTCCTTGAATACACTGTATTCACCTTCTAAGAAGATAAATCTCATTAGTGACATCATATAATGGGTTACAATGTCCAACCATGCTAGGGCTTGTCAAGGCAGAAGAACCTATTTATCACATATGTTAATTACACTGTGTGGCTAACAGCTCACGTGTGGCTATTTGTGGCTCCAGAACACATTCATCTCCTTCTCTGCAGCTATTAATAACTAGCACCCCTGGGTTTAGCCTCCAGTGCCTTGTGTTTTGCTGCATCTGCAACTTTCTCAGCTTCTTTTCCTTGCTATTTTTTCTCGCTATATTTTGATAGTTTCACGCACATAAATCTGCCTGAAATATGTGCACCCGGCAAGATGCCCTTGTTTCGCACACTGCAAAGAGGAAACTGATGTGACTTTGAAACAGTTTCTACCTGGGAAGAAAAGACTATTATCATTATGATTTTATTTGCCATGTTTGCTGTGTGAGCAGTAATTTACTTACCGGTATATCAGAAGTTACCTACTACAGCTGTATCCGCTCCTGACAGAGCCTAGCTGTGAACGTTTCTTCTAAGGCCTCGTGCACAAGTCTATCCGTGATGATATCTGGGTGTCCATTTTTTGCCCCCTATGTGTCATCTATATTCCAAGGACGTGCAAGGCTGAAAAAGGATTTCCACTACCTATGGCAGCTGTGTTGTGTCAGCGTTTTTCACTGACTCATAGACTATAATGTGCATGAGCAATTCATAATCACGGTGTCACCATGGTGACACCACAAACCCACGGTCTGTAAAAAACACTGATGTGTGAATACAAACATTAAAGTCAGTGGATATGTGAGCAGTCCATGGAGATCATAGAAAGCACACGCCTATAATACACTGGTGTGTGCAGGAGGCCTAAGGATTCTTTCTCACATTCATGTCAGTGATGATGTCTGTGAAAAGACGGTCAGTGTTTTATCTGTGAAGAGTCTGAGTCTGGTCCGTGTGTCTGTTTTTTGCTCTCCATGTGCCATCCGTATTCCACATGTACATGAAAAAGGAATGTGCAGAGCCTCTCCTACCAACGGTCATTGAAAACCACTGTCTAAATGCCATCAGTGTTCTGTCACTAACCCATAATCCTCAATGGGTGTGTTTGTACCTCGGACCAAAGTAGTGCATGTCTCCATTGTTTTTCCACTGACCCAGACAAACCACTGATGTGTGCATAAACGCAGACAACACACGTCCACTACACAATGTCATAGAGACATCTCAAAAGTTTAGATTGGTGGCGGTTTGAGTGCTGAGACCCCGACAGATCTCTAGAACGAGGGTAAAAGAAGCATTTGCATAGTACGCGTTCTCTCCCTGCTGAGCGAGACGGGCTCCATAGAGGTCTATGGGTCAGTGACTGTAGATTCTGTCCTCTGCAACGAGGAGAGAGAGCTCGATATGTATGTGCTTTGTACGCCTCACTCTAGAGATTGCTGGTCGTCTAAGCACTCTCTATGTCATATCAAAAGTTTTTTAAAAAGTTAGTGATCCTTTATACTAAAAGTATTTGGTAATTATTTAAAGATCAGGGACAGAAGGGTCATCAACAATAAGGATGAGGATCAGTCTTTCTTTCTACTTGCTGTTTACTCAGGGTAAATTGTCCAAATTGGCGGCTTACCTCTATTAACTGATTATTCCCTAATGGGTTTTTTAAAATTGTTTTCCCTGTCAGGCTTCATGCACTCAACCGGGTCCGTATTTCTGCCTGAAAAAACAAAACAAAACAGATCCTACAGATACCTCACAATTTCCCATGTTTTTCAAACTCCCATCAATAGAAAGGTACCATTTTGTGAGAGATAAAACAAGAGAAAAGGAAAAAAACATTATTATGAAAATATATATATATATATATATATATATATATATATATATTATATATATTGGGTGCCAGAGGAAGCGGTGTTGGATTTAAAAGGTAAAGATACCCACTCAATTCAGGACAAGGTGACCAACGAAAGCAGGGTTGCTAAATCCACTATCCAATATTGCAAAGACTTTGTAGTCAGGGGACGATCATCAGCAGCACTCCGTAAAATATCCATCTACAGAAAAAAAACTGAAAATAGGGGCCATGCATCAGAGAAAAGGAAACTTTACAAGAGCGAATCGGTTCATCCCTCTATGGACAAACCCGATTTGTTCATCATATTATTTGTACTGCGGCCGAGGGACTGTCTTTATAGCACTGTTAAAATGTATTCTTTCTAATGAGGTTAGATTAAGATGCATGAAATAATTTCATTAACCTGGATCCTTTATGAATGTGGCGCACATCACAAATCTAGGGTTCAGATTTATAGTGAAGCATAACCATGAATACGCCGCTATTCACAGTAACGGCACATGCACAAGATTAAGATGGTCTTGTGAAACCGGTGGCCTTCTTAATCTGGCCTCATTGGAAAGAATACATTTTAACAGCGCTATAAAGATAGTCCCTCGGCCATAGTAAGGCCAAGAACACATCACTGTTTTGTTTTCCGTTTATCTGATCTGTCAGGATCCTTTATTTTGAGCATCCGTTGTGCTCATTTTGCATTTGTTTTTGTCAGTTCTGTCAGAGATCCGTCCTTTTAGATGGGAGAAAAAATCCTGCATATTGCATGAAAGTCTGTGGGGAATACTAAACACAGGACAAATAAGGTTCTTTTTGTAGCGGCATATTTTGGGTCAGATGGCTTTTGTCTGTTTTTTTTAATCACAGCATGCTGTGGTGTGGGTTTTTTCAGGTGTTTTCCCATAAACTTCTCTATAGGGGAAAACACATGAAAAGGTGGCAAAAAATCTAATAACTAAAAAATGCAACACCTAAATAAATGCTTGAAAAAAACGACTGAATTTTCTGTAGAAAAATGACAGAATGTTTTACATTTTTTTGCAAGCCAAAAAATACTAAAAAAAAAACCTGTGGCCCAGATTTAGGCCCCTTTCACACGAGCGGGAGACTCGGACATCTCCCGCATCGTGTGCAGTGTTCTGAACTCCCGGCACTGAACGGGGGTTACATAGCATTACAGTGATTTATGATGCTATGTAACCCTTACAGTTCTGGAATGTGTTGGATAATGCTGACAGTGTTATCCAACACATTCCAGAACTGTAAGAGTTACATAGCATCATAAATCAGTATAATGCTATGTAACTCCCGTTCAGTGCCGGGAGGTCAGTACACTGCACACGATGCAGGAGACGTCCGAGTCTCCCTCTCGTGTGAAAGGGGCCTAACTAGAGTCTCTTTTACCTTAGAATCTGAAGTTTTTTTGCACTTTGGTGTAACTATGGATTTTTTTACTTTTTTCTGACTTTTTAAATAAAAAAGGTTTGTGGCTTAGCAGGAAGAAGGTGGAGCTTTGCTGGGAGCAGACATTTTGCACAATTTGAGCATAAAATTCCATATCAATGTAAGCCAACCAGTAGTTGGCATAGAGTTTGTAGTGCCTATCCCTGCACCACGGTTTCATCCTGCCGGAGCCACTGATAGATCTGGTGCAGGGTTAGGCTGCCTGTTTAATTTTATGACAACTATATATTTAATAAATCTGGACCTGTGTGTGTGGCACCCTAAGGGCATGACCATAAGGCATGGTTGCGTCACAAGCTGTATGAGCCACAACTGGCTCTAATTAAACAAATTTTGTTGGGCTGTATTGTTAATGGCCATTGCTTATGGTTATGTCCGCCCCAGTACTGCTTGGCAGTGCAGGCCGATTAAACAGTACTAATTAGTTTAATTAGAGCCTACTATGACTAGTATGACTAGTACTCGACCGCAGTTCGACCGTGTTGCAGCCGTGACATGACGACCCCCTGTGGTTGTACCCTAAGGCCTCCTTGATTAATCTGTGATCTTCTTGACAATGCACCTACATGCCAACAGTTGTACTTGCCTGTTCTTTAGCCAGAAATCCAAATGGCGTGAGTGTATTACAATAGAATCCCTATTATTATTTCCATCTATCAATGGATAATTCCTTGTAATTCCCACCATTACAATATAAACATGTACGTCTTCATTATAGGTTTGTATTTAGGTCCCTGAGTCGCTAGTCATGTACCTGATCTATTTAATGCTGAAAAATAAATGGTGTATCTTGACAGGACACTGCAGGACAACATGACATAACCCCGCAGACAGTATTACATTTGATTTAGTTTAACAGGCATATCATGTATGTTCATGCTGAGCCGCTGCTGACCTTCTATCCTGATGACATCATTAGATAGTAATAGTCTTTAACCACCTGTCGTTGGCAGTAATCTGCTGTTTTCACGGTATAATTGCGCTGGCCGTGCCCTGCAGTAATAATGTTTAGTGTCCACAGACAATGGAAATGCAACATATTTTCAGGACTATTTATAGTGATCGGTGCCAGATTCAGTAGGTGGCATGCACATGTCATGTTTCTTGCTGGCAGTGCAAAACTAACAAAGCTGTATCACACGTGCAGAATTCACACACAACAGATTCATATTTAATTTTTTTTCATGTGTATTTATATCTCATCCGAGGCCTCATCCAAATACATATACACTTTTTATATGAATATTGAAATATTTATATCCATAATTCCATACAATTCACACACACAAAGTCATTCATTGTCCAAATAATACTGCCAGATAACACCTAGATAAGACCGACACCATCTGACTATTGGCCCAAGTACTGCACAATCTGGGGGAAATTTATCAAACTGGTGTAAAGAAAAACTTGCTTAGTTGCCCATAGCAACCAATCAGATTTCACTTTTCATTTTCCAAAGCAGCTCTGAAAAATGAAAGGTGGAATCTGATTGGTTGCTATGGGCAACTAAGTCAGTTTTCCTTTACACCAGTTTTTTTTATAAATCTACCCCTGACTGCACCTGGAAGTGCCATCCTTTCAGACGCCTAAGAAACAAGGAGCCTCAGAAGTCTGGCATCCTCCAAAAGTGATCTCCAACCTGTGGCTCTCCATCTGTGGCAAAACTACATGCTTGCAGGCTGTCAGAGCTTGATGAGAGTTGTAGTATTGCAACAACTGGAGAGCCAGAGGTTGCTGAGCACTGTCCCTAAAGCAATGGGGGTAAAGTTACTATTGGAAATAAGCAAGGATTCTGGTGCAGAGACAGCGCAACATTTATTACGTGTCACAAATGAAGTTTTTGGTTTAGCTGACAAGGGAGTAGAAAGAGTATGACTTTAGATGCCCCAGAATTCAGGTGCACACTTGTAGCAATAAGTAAGGCACCTAAAAGGTGGTAAAAACTAAAAAAAAAACTAAAGGTGCGCCAGAATCAGGGTTGGATTGGAAACTTACAGTGGCCCTAGAAAAAACCTAAAAGTGGTCCCATATCATAGGTTGGTCCAAACTGACAGAATTAGGCAGGACCAGTAATACTGTAGTGCTGAGCAAAATACAGCCCCAGCAGCACCAAATACCACAGTACAGCACAAAATACTGCCACCCACTCCAAAGTATGAAGCTGTCTCATCATCCCAATGACAACGAAGTGCCTGATACCTTACATTAATTAATACTGAAAGCATAAGATCGTTATGTACCTGGTTGGCAACCGTGAGGAGGGCTTGTGCGCCCCCTTGGGCATCGGCCGACTGGGAAATTTCCCTGTAGGATCTATGGCCAATCCGCCCCTAGACAGAATTACTATCCAGCATCAGCCACTAGGTGATAAATTTGGAGCCTTTTTAGATGTTGCGCTGCAATCTGTGCCAGATATATGTTTAATATAGGCTTATTTCAGATAAATAAATGACCCCCCTAATTGTCCATTTTTCTAACATATGTCCCTTGATATCATTGAATTGTGATGTCATATCTACTGCTTCATCCCATCCTACAGACATGAAGCCAATAATTAATGGAGGGGAGCGTAAATGCCCAGGAGCCGACAGTTGCCCCTTATGTCTCCTACTGCTCGAGGTGCTGCGGTCTTCATTTTATCTGGCTTTTATCATTCACTTTGAGTAACAAAATAATGAATTTCTTAAAAGAAAATGAAAACTACAATATTAATCTTGAAGCCATTATGGTACATCTTTACCACACATTTTTTCCAAATAAAGAAGATACAAAAAGTAAATGCTAAAGGTCTCTGTGTTTTCTTTGTATATGCAAACAGTATTTTAAAGATTTCTTTTTATTTTATTTTTTTTAAGCAGGAAACATATTGGGATAATGTAATGCTCTCCTAAATTGGCTTCTGTGCCAGGCATACACAGAATATCACAGCTGGGCGCCAAACCTGATTACACTTGTGCTTTTAGTGAAGAGAAGACAATTTCTTTTCATTCTGCCGCTCTGAAATCCCCATAGCACAAGGTACAGACATACAGCCGGTGTCTGTGAAGAGCTCTCTACTGGACATTATAATCTGTCACTGGCTATTGTATGGGTGATTGAGCTAACGCTGTATCTTCACTGTTGCCTAAAAAATGAAGAATACAAAATTGATTCCATTTTGTATTGTAGACATGTAGTATTTTTTTGGGTGTTTCATGCTTCCTGGTAGACTGGTGGAACAGATGACCTCCAGTTTCCAGGTGGAGGCCACCTCTGGAAAACGGCCATTTCACCTATCTCCTCAGTGAGCCTACACACTTGGATGGGAAGAAGGGACTGTGCCTCTTCATACATCCATCAAATCCAAAGGAAAGACAGCACTACTCCTGGTTCCTCTTCAGTCAGTCCACGTGGTGGTGGTGCTCGCAGCGTCAGGCCCTATTTTTTTGGGCCCCAGACGATCACGAAATTCATGGCATTTAGGCTACTTGCACACTTGCGTTTGCAGGATCCGTTTGTGAGATCCGTCCAGGCTCTCACAAATGGATCCGTCATGATAATACAACCATCTGCATCCGTTCTGAACGGATCCGTTTGTATTATTTTTTACATAGCAAAGATGGATCCGTCTTGAACTCCATTGAATGTCAATGGAGGACAGATCCGTTTTCTATTGTGTCAGATGGCAAGTCATCCCCCACGCCTGGATTTGTACCGCACGTGTGGCCGGGAAGCGGCCTAAAACTTGGCTTCTTCCATGTGCAGCAAGGAGGCCACTCGCAAGTATACTTGGGTTCCTCATGATCTTTTAGTAAGTGCCCTCTGTGACATGTGGTTATAAATAAGGTACTACTGTAGATATCTATGTTACTGGTGACAACGTACCAGAACTGTGAATGGTATAACATGCTCAGGGCAGTTTTCACTTTCCTTCTCCCATGTAAGAGGAAATAAAGGTCAGTTTAGACTTACTAAGGCTAGGATAAGTTGCTCATTGCTACAAAGTAATATGGTCCCAAATTCCAAGACCATGAAAGTGCATTTAGGGGATTTTTATAGAAATCGCAGTGTGTCCCCTCCAGATATATAACAAGTGCCTGTTTTGGCTGTATGATTCTGCAGGATTAAAGGGGTTGTCTCACTTAAGAAAATGGCATTTATCATGTAGACAAAGTTAGTACAAGGCACTTATTAATGTATTGTTATTATCCATATTGCCGCCTTTTCTGGCTATATTCATTTTTCCATCCCAATATACACTGCCTGTTTCCAGGTGTTATGACCACCCTGTAATCCAGAAGCGGTGGTCGTGCTTGCACAATATAGGAAAAAGCATTGGTTTCCCTGGTGGCTGGGACCAGGAGAGCACACATAGACATGCATGTGCAGCAGCTACCTTCCTGGCCTCCTTGTATCTTCGCTGCAGCAGTGGTTATAACCCCTGGAAATGAGCAGTGTATAATGTGATGGAAAAACGAATGAAACAAAGGAGGCAATATGTAAAGTCACAATACATTAGTAAGTGTTTTGTATTAACTTTATGTGTATGATAAATGCCATTGGCTGAAGTGAGACAAACCCTTTAAGGAGCGAAAGATTAGGACTGGGTTGCCATGTTTTGTTTTGTTCTTGGTGCAGTTTAAGAAGCCAAAGCCAAAAGAGGATTCAAGGAGAGAAGACTCAGGGGGTCACTTTTTATTCTCCGTTCGCCCGAAGGGGGTGGCAAGGCATGGGTAGAGCCATTGGTCCTGGCACCATTATTATCATTTAAGCCAGTTTTCTGACTTAATGATGAATTAAATTTGAGCCAATGTGTATCTCGTCATAAATGTATCCTCCAACAGCACAGTGGGATATCAAGACTGGAGTAGCACACATCTGTCATTCCTTTTTATGTGTCCTCAGTTTATGAAACCCAGCCTTGAAATCTGCATGCAGGTAGTTAAATTACATGATCTCCTTGTAAACCAATAATATTTCTGTTCATTTTCAATTAAATGTTTTTGCGGAAGGCAAAAAAAGTCAGACCTAGGAAAAATTGTGAACAGATGGAAATGAAAAGTAATGATTTGTGTAGTTGTTCTCCCGCTTCATATTGTAAATTTTTAGCTGATCTTCTGTCACGCTCTGGTGTGGGGGGGAAAGCCACACTGAGCGTACGAGGGATGGGGACACACAAAACCAGGGAGACGGTCACCTCCTGCAGAGGACCCTGTGACTAGGCCCTAGGCTGACTACCAGTATGAACAATCCTGGAAGGTAGGAATGTTCATACACCGGAACCTAATATAAATACACCCTAGAAACCCCTGCAGGCTAGTGACTCCAGAGAGTAAACCCGTTCCTCCAAGTATAAGGAGGAACAGGAGACTCCAAAAGGAAAACAACAAATGAAGACAGAAACTTAAGTCGAACTCAGCAACAGGATCTCAGCCGAGATCCACACCACTCTCAACCCAGCAAGTAGAAAATATAAACCGCAAGGGATACTGGGAGAGGAAGGGGTAAATAGGGGAAAGCTGATTGCCAAGCGGCAACAGCTGAGGGGAAGAGGTGTGGGGAAGAGCACACAAACAAAGGGAATGGCCTGTCAAAGATGTCACTTCGAAAGCCGTGCAGAACGTCTGATTCCAGACGCAGGTCTACTCGTGACATCTTCCTGTATATTTCTTAAGGGATCTGAGCAGACTGGAGAATCTGAGTAGAAAATCATTGCCACCTTCTTCACAGATCTTCTTGTCTTTGAGGGGTTAGAAAGTATTTTATGAAGATGGTAAAATACCTTTGGAAGATATCCATTGATTCAACTTCAAGCCACTTTTGCCGGCTGACTTGTTCTGCCTTTAACCTGTTAATAAACCATTGAGACAATGCTTTGAAAAGGGGACTTAACGAAATTCAGGTTTTATCCCTTTTTCATAACATGCTTTATAAGATGTCATAATGGAGATCAGCATTTAACCATCTAGTACAAAGAGTTCTAGCACTTGATGCAATTCTTTTACATAGAAGCAGTTAGAAGCAATACATTTTCTTAGACTGTGTTAAAAAACAACTCTGACCGAGTAACAAAAAGTCCACAATGGGTTCCTCCACTTACCCCTATAAAACCACAGCATAAACAAAAGTATTCTTAGGCTAGTTTTACATCGTTGTTTTTAAAGGGGTTGTCTGGGCTTTTACTACTAATGACCTATCCTTAGGATGGGTCATCAATATCAGATCAGCGGGGGTCTGACACCCAGCACCCCCGCCGATC
Source organism: Rhinella marina (assembly GCA_900303285.1). Taxonomy (NCBI): domain Eukaryota; kingdom Metazoa; phylum Chordata; class Amphibia; order Anura; family Bufonidae; genus Rhinella; species Rhinella marina. Next base: position 32,021 of record ONZH01026113.1, on the reverse strand, counting down.
AGCTGTATGCTGTAAGCTGATATTGATGACCCATCCTGAGGATAGGTTATCAATAGTAAAAGCCTGGACAACACCTGTAAATCCAGCAGAGGAACAGTCTGCTGTTCCAGAATAGCCAGATACTGCTATTCACCTCCAGACCCTGTTCACTATAATTGGATCAGACAGGGATCTAACTGATTTCCAACATGATTACTGGGTTTCCGGCTATGTTAGATATGGTGAAATCTGGCAATCTGTTCCTCTGCTAGATTTAAAAACACAGATGTGAAAGTAGCCTTAGCAAGAAATTTTCGCTAGGGGGTACATGTTCCCTCTGGGGTAAGAATGAAACAGCTGGTCCTGCATACCAAGGCAAACCACCAGTCATTCTATACTATAGTGAGGGTTGGCATGGAGATCTGGTAATGCCATTTGATTTCAATGGCATTTGTAGGGCTCCTTAAGGAATAATTACATTCATTGGAGATTTGGCTTTCAAAGGTCTATATACTCTATACACAGACTCAGAGTGGCCCAATAGAGTACCAGTTCCCTCACTGGGTTCAGGCACAATAATGGGCCTTAGTGTTCCAGGAGATATAACTTCTATTGGAAGTGATTTTGGAGACCAAAATGGGATAAATTGCAAATAAACTATTAGAGTGTATTATTGATAAGCCCTGTGTGCAATGATAGCAAGACAGATTATAACACAAGTAAAAGTGTACATGCAAGTTCTGTATGGATGGAAAGTGGGTCCTTGAAATCATCTACTTTGGTGGGTAGCAATAGTTCTACACTGCTTGCCATGCATGAGTTTTTGCATGAATGATAAGAAATACAAATGTCCTACAAGTAGGTGCCCCAATGTCATCCATATTCTCCAGGCACAGTTCCAGGTTTTAGACATTTTACCGCTGAAAATCCCTTTTTATGTGTATTAGATTCATTTCCTACCAGCTTTTCATGTTATCTTGGCTTACAAAACAGGATTATGTAAAATGCATCTCATAATAAAACTTAGTAACCATTTTATGATGACGAGAACAGTGCTGCATAGTTCAAAGCAAGAAAGTGTTCCCAGGAAATGATTTCAGGTGGCTACAGGGTCAGGACACATCTCCTCGTAATAATGACAGTCACATAAATGGGATTGAAGGCGGCTGCAAAATAAAAAGTAAAAAATGAACTTGTAATAGGACAGTGGATGTGATTCGAAAGGAATGCTTACATTTTCAAATTTACATCCATATCCTATGTCTTGATAAAGCAGCAGTAAACAATTTTTGACCATGCTCATATTATGTAGTACACAGGCATTTTTGTTCTTACTTGACTAAAGTTAACCACATTATACATTATCCATTTGAAGATCTCATGTAATTAGTCAACTGCTCCTTTAAGGTACAATATTTTAAAGTGGACCTAGCCCAAAAATTGTACTTCTATATTAACATTAAATTTGTAAAGCTGTCCACAAATGCACATTTTGACTATTTATATATTATCTAATCTGTGCCAAAGAAAGTATCCTACTGCACACGAGTCTGGATTATAGGGAGGGTCAATCGAGAGTACTTCAGCGTGAGGGTCACATTGAGATGAGATCAGGGTACCACAGAGTTGGATCAACCAGGCTAATGAGTTGCCCTTTTCCATTATATAATAGTTGTACAGTACTGCATGAAAATTTGTGAACACTTCAGAATTTTCTATATTTCTGCATAAATTTGATTTAAAACTACATCAAGTAGATAACAATAACCAAATCAAACAAATAAGTCAAAAATATTAGGCTTGGTCATTTGTTTTTTTTGAGAAAAATTATCCAATATCACATGTCTGTGGGTGGCAAAATTATGTAAACCTTTAGGATCAGAAGCTCATTTGAAGGTGAAAATAGTCAAGTCTTCAATCAATGGGATAACATTCAGGTGTGAGTGGGTGATCTTTTTTATTTAGGGAGCTATCAAAATCTGATCTGCACAATGCATGTTTGTGGACATGTATCATGGCATGATCAAAGGGGATTTATGGGGAACTTGGAAGAAGAGTTGTTGATGCCCATCACACTAGAAAAGGTTACAAAACCATCTTTAAAGAATTTGGACTCTACTAGTTCAAAATCAGACTGTGTGCAAATGGTGGAAATTCAAGACCATTATTACCCTCCCCAGGAGTGGTTGACTAACTATATAATAAGCTAATGTGCACAACTAGAGCAAAAATGACATCAATTCAAGACCCCTCTCCACTGGTCCCTAGGTAGGATCTTTATGTTTTTGATTGACTTCTATAAAATTCTATAACCCTATGGATTCAACCCAGATAATACACGCTTTAAATCACAGTAATTTTATAGAATCCCTTGAGATCTGATAAGCTGGGATACAGTGACAGATTGTATCACACGTTTCAATTCTTCTGATGGATCTGGAGTAGACGTCCCAGAGGAATGATTTGTGGGGCAGAAATAAAGAAACAGAAAAGGCTCAATTCACTGGAAATTAAACTGCATACCATTTCCTTTACTTTTCCCATCTCCATTATATCCTTCGGATTGTGCAATCTAAAGATCCTCAGAAATGAACCTTCTGGGATTTCTGTGATGAATTGAATGATTTATCGGTCAGAAAGCACTAGAAGATTCAATTTCATCAAATTAGGAGTTCGTTGGACATACGAGCCAGCTTCATCAACATATGTTTTAATATTTCTATGAAGTGGCTATACATTCAATTTGTGTATTTCCCAAAATGTCACTCGCACCCAACAGGAGAAAAAAAACAGCCTTGCAAGAAAAAAAAAAGAAAAAAAAAGCATCTGTTTCCTGCAGAAGCTGAGACGTTGCCTCATAAGATGGATTTGACAAATCTTGCAGGATTCATACACTGCCTCCTCTTGCTTGAATTAGTGCATGTAATATTAGTTTGTAGCTGAGCTTATGTCTTTTATGTCCACATAGCTTGTCATCTTGAAGACTGTTATATTGAGCGATTGCTGCTAGGAGACGCTTTTCTTAAACACAAGAAATTTATTCCCTGCAGTTTGGGCTGCAGAAACGTCCCATTCCTACCCATCCGTCTCTCCCCTATAGAACAGAATTACACCACTTCATGTTCTTTCCAGATTTCCACTGTGCTTATTTCTTAAGGAGCAAAATGCAAGTGGGTTAATGGAAAGAATAATTGCCAAGACAATACATGACAAGACAAGAATCCTGCTGGGACTGTGATTTCAGCACCATGAATCAAAGAATACATATTGGCTGTCAGTCAATCACTTATGTAAAATCATATCCTTTCAAATGCATTCTATCTGTCTGGGCTTTGTGGGTCACAGCCGCCCCTTACTACAATCATGTCATAAGTAATCAAGTATTTATTGTATTAACTTTACAGTACCTGCAGTATTGCAGCACTGAGCACATTTTGTCTCTGAGTTCTCAGTTCCGTGCCCCAGCAATAAAATACAGAGGATATAATGTAGAGAATATAATATATAGAAAATATAATGGGACGTCCATTCCATTCTGCAAATTGCCGAACGCTCGCGGCTGGCCTCCGTGTCTTGCGGATCTGCAATTTGTGGTCGTGGTCGTGTTAATGCGCCCTAAAGGGGTGTTACAGCTTTTATTAAAGGGTTATTCAACACTAACAAATGCTTCCCCATAGACTGGACCCCTAACACTGATTCTTGATACTTGCTCCCGTCTCTCTGTGCCGCTCCTGGTCCCCGCACCTCCCATGTGGGGGTGAAAACATCCGATGTCAGGGAAGGGGGGGAAGCCAATGGCAGGCTGTGATGGGGATGAGCCTCCCTAGTGTCACCTGCGATACTAGGGAGGTCTGTCCTCAGGATCACTAGGCCATCACCCTGCACTCCTGCTGATCAGATATTACTTATTGCTCCGGTGTTGATATCTGGAACTATACAGCTCCATCAGCTGTGGAGAGGGCAGAGCTCATTACTACAGCGGTTTTACTACAGTTTCACATGGGTATTCTCCTAGTGGTTTCTCAAGTGCGCAGAGTATTTCAGGAGAGGGTTGTGTAGATTTTGTGGGAGACTTGTCCACTTGTGATGATGTAGATGTGGGACGGCATTGCAATTAGATGAAGCGGCAGGGTCATGATGTAAAGAGGGAAAAGGTTATAGGTGACAGATAAAGATTGCTAATGGCCTGAGAGACAGTGACCTGTACACACTGATGGACCGTCTTGAGACTCGTGATATTTTAATAGACTTGACTGCCCCGATTAATGTTTTTAACCGTTTTCAGTATGCGATCACCATTGCTCCCTAATCCCCTTCCATGGCGGTGTAATCCCATTAAGTGTGTAATTTGTATTAATAATCACACTGCTGCTATCTACTTTGAACTTCATCTGCATTAACCAAAGGACCCAATGTACACAGCCATGTTATAAATCCATGTGTTACCAATACTAAATTATTGTCTGTTGAATTCTATATGGTCATAGTGTATTTCCTTGCGCCTCCGATACTACACACAGGCACAGATGTCTTTTTTCTTACAGATACTGTGACATCCTTTGAGAAAAAATTCTGTGTTCTCCTACAGTGGAAGCTGGAGGAAATGTAGTTTTAAATGGGTCATTCAGAGGAATGGCAGGTTTGTCAAAGTGATGGCTGATAACCTTTTGATGTCCATATGACCTAATAGTTGTTGAGATAACATAAACCTAGGTAAGAAAAAAGGTCAGCTTTCTTTCCAGAAACAGCTCCAGTCGTGTCCATATTCTCTGCTTGGTTTTACAGCTCATTCCAATTAAGATGAATGAGACTGGGCTGCAATACCAGACACAGCCTGTGGTCAGGAGTGGCACAGTTTCAGGAAAAAGAAAGCTGAATATATATGAAAGTATATATGATATATAAAAGTCTTACTTCCTATACAATTGTTAGAGGTAGACAGACTTTAATTGAAAGATGTATCTTCCACCAAACAATTGCTTCTCTGAGTTTCTATTCTGTGAGTGTCTTATGTCTTTGTAGATTAAGAGAAAAAACAAACTGTGTTAACCAGAATTTAAATTTTGTCTTCATATATGAATTCATTAAACTAGTACAAGGGCACATGTAAGAACGTTCCTCTGAGATGTCAAAGCTTTTCTTTCTTTTCTAGTTCATCCTCAAATATCGTTCCGGACGTATATTTCCTCCTGTCATTTTCTTTCAAGCATCTTTAATTGATCTTCTTCCTGATCTTGGACTGTCTAGATAATTACACAACAGGTGCCTTTTTAAAGAATTGCCTCATAAGAGTTAAAGATCTTTTATGTGTTTTGTGTTTTTGATCTAACATCCGCATTCAAACCAACTTTTATCCAGAAATAATACATTTACTTTATGTATAACATAATATATTTAGTGCAACTGGCAACTGGGGGATATATATGTGTGTATGTGTGTGTGTATGTCCGCTAAAGGAATCCGCACCGTCGCAGCTACAATCACCAAATTTGGCACACATGTACATCAGGTGTCCGGGAAGGTTTTAGAATGGGTCTCAGCTCTCCAGGATGTACCGTTCCTGAGATATTCCCAAAAAAATGCATTAGCCAATAGAAGCCTAGTCACATGACCCTTATCACCCAATAGAAGCTCACAGGCACTTAGTGTCCACACACCAGGTTTCCATAACAACCAAGCCAGTTCACTGCTAAAGGTCTGCTTTAAAGGGGCAGAGCGCTGTGGATGACGCTGTTAAAGGAGTACTCCGGTTACCATAAATATAACTTATGTTTTAGACTAATGCATCATCAATCATTACCTCAAATAATGTAAATTTCACATATTTACCGTTAAGTAGTAATAAAAGATGTTTTCTTCAGCTGCTACCCACTGTGTTTTCTCCTAAATTACTATGGCATCGACCTGTAATTCAGGCCACCCTCAAAAGTAGGACATAAAAGCCCCACCTCCAGGTCCCACGAAGTCACGCCCCTGACTCAGTCAGGCCATGCCCCTTCCACTCCGCATCTGACCGGGATTAAAAAAAAGAAGGTAAAAATCAACTTCTGTCAGCTGCAGGGGAGGGAGGGTGACTTTCTCCCTGCAGCTCATGCTCAGACTGCACAGTGAGCTGTTCAAAAGGAGATTTCGGTGTCCATCCAGGCCCTGCGCATGACATTTGACAGGGAGTCTGAAAGCCAGACTGTCCAGCCTACCCCCCAACGTGAAGCTGTGCCACCGATTCCCATGAAGTCACACCCCTAAACACAAGTCCACGCCCCCTGGTTCAGTAAAGACACAGAGGAAAAGCTGTCTAAGTGTGAGCTACTGAAAGGGTGGACATCCCTGTATCTGTTCAGGCCCTGCGCCGGACGGTGGACAGGGAGTCTGAAAGCCAGACTAAAACCGGACCTCTGGCCACCCTAGGGGCAGGCTGATGTTAGGGTGGCCAGATGTCCGGCTTTAGGCTGGACAGTCCAGTTTTCTGGCTACCTGCCTGGACGGACGCAGGGATGTCCACACTTTCAGTAGCTCACGCTCAAACAGCTTCTCCTCCGTGTCTTCACGGAGCCAGGGGGCGTGGCCTCATGTTTAGTGGTGTGGCTTCATGGGGACCGGGGGCGCTGCTTCACGTTTGGGGGAATGGCCGGTGAGGTCCGGCTTTCTGTGGTGAAGACAGCTGCCACCCTAGCTGCTGTGGAGGACACAGTTAAAGGGGAGGGTGCTGTGGATGTTTTTGTTAAGGAGTGGGCTGCTGTGGGGGTCACTGTTGAAGGGGCGGGCACTGCAGAGGTCACTCTCGATATCTTTTAACGACACACACACAAACATTAAATGAAATAGATTAAATATACCTGGGCGAAGCCGGGTCCTTCAGCTAGTATATATATATAGTGAAAACAGGTTGTATAGCAGCACTCCCGTAAAAAAGTCCAGGTGCAAATCCAGTAAATACCTCTGACAAAAGGTTGAATTTGTAGATAATAAAGCAGGCTGGAGTGCTGCCATATATATACTGATGAGCAAAAGGGACAGTAGAAGATTGGAAACGGGTCATTTAGAACGATGAGACGAAAGTCAATAGACTGGGCTCTGGTGGGTGCAAATGGGTCTGGAAGAAATAAGGGAAAATGGGGCTAATGGATCGAGAAACTGAAGGAACTGTCAAGTTTGATGGAGGAAGCCTGATGATATAGGGTTGTTTTACAGCCAAAGGGATTGGATACTTGACCGGGATCAATGGTGGTCTAAATTTTAAGATATACGTGAGAATCCTACAAGACGAGTTACTTCGTGACTCGAGTACTCTCTGGGTATGAAAAGGACACTTGTGGGTAAAGCTGAAGAAGTAGCTGTATTAGTACCCAAGTGAGTTGACCAGTATGCACCAACATTGGGAACATGTAGCAGAGACCTGGGAACAGATTTCGGTCGAGACATGCTTGAATCTGATCGAGAACATGCCCAGAAGGATTCAGGCAATGTTGAAAGAAAAAGATGGAAATAAAAAATAATTACAATTTAAATTTAGAATTTTAGGAGCAAAACAGTAACAATGCAGTTACATGAGAATAATGCATAACTAATACAATTATATATATATATATATATATATATATATATATATATATATATATACTTTACTTTTTATTATTTTGTTTAATTTGCAGAGTAACAGGCTTTCAGTTTACAATGAATCCCGTCAGCTAGAAACTCACGTGTAGCCCTTATCTCTGAATGCCTGACAGCTCATAAACACTTATTATAGCTCAATTCTTATCAAACTGATAAGAATTTAGCTTAAAGGGTTTATCCCATGAATAATGTAAAAATGAAAACCAAACATTGTATATTACATGACAACCTATTTCTAGCAAAGCTAGAACCAGCCCTGTACCTCACATGGAACCAGAGATCTCTCAATTCATTGCTCCAATTGTTCTGCTTGATTCATTTCAAGCTGTCTGCTTAGGGAGTGTTTCCTTTCTCAGGGTTGTGTCCTTTTTGCTGCAGCTGGTGGCAGATGAAGGCAACATATGGTTCTGAGCTGCTAGATGGTCAAGACAGAAGAGGTGCAGATCTTTCCATTACACCTTATCTCTGAGTAGGCTTCACTACTGGTTTTGGCTCACAATAACTGATGGAAATAATTGACCAAATAACTGATGTGTGAACTTGGCCTTAGCTCTGCCTTCTCTTTCTAACTTCTTGCAAGCAATGGTTATCCCCTAGGAGTTCATAATTAGTTTTTAATTATTAAGGTACTATTACACTGACAGATCAGCCAGGCAATTGTCAGGAGGGAAGCGTTCCCTCCTGTCAATCGTCTGCTCGCTGGAGGAGGAGACCACTACTATTACTGTACATGCAGCGATCTCCTCAGTATAGGGATGAGCAATCGTAAATCAAATGCTTTGATTTCTGAATCTCAAACAGTGTGGCATTGAGTACAGTTTAGCCAAAACCTTGAAACTTCTATTGCTTTCAAGCAATCACAGCTTCTTTTCTATTCGAGGTGTACATCTAATTAATTGTGTGCCCGGCTCTGTGCGGGGAACAATTGTATTGTGTAGGGGAAATAATAAGCTTTGGGTTAGTCAGTCAGAGGTCTGGAATAAATATTTAACATGCCTACTCTTTGTTAATTGTTCTCAAAAAGTGTTTAATGGTAGACATTTCTACACAACGCGAAACAAACAATGGAGCTGTTCAGCCGAGGAGCACGGAAAATTCAAAAACTAAACCCGACTCTATGGCTACCAGAGGCTTATTTCATGGAATTGGACAAAAGCCTCAGGGTTAAATGCTCAGTGGTCCCTGCACATGTGACTCCAGGGGAATGATGTGAAGATGCTATTGGACATCATTTCTACTTTGCTGTTAAATGAAAAGCTGATTCTGGCTGAGTAAAGCCCAGGGAACAGCATAAAGTTACCTTTAAATGAACCAGCTTGGTTCAGATTGAGGTGAGCTGAGGCCCATGGAGATGTAGCCATCTTTATTATGACACCAGCTGAGCCGGTTTGGTCACTTTACTTCGATTTGTTGTATTACTGTAATGCATTTTTGTTATTTATGTATTATTATTATTTTTATGTTTTATTACACAGTAGCACAGCAACTGAAAACTGATTTTTACAATAAATCTGCAATACCCTAAGAGAGTTCTCGCATTACTACAATCTATTTTTAAGGGTTCATTCATACGAACATGTGCCGGCCGGGCCAGTATTGCAGCCCGCAAACAGCAGGTCCGGCGGTTTTTGCACCGCATCACGGATGTGGACCCATTCATTTCAATGGGGCCGGAATACACAAGGTCGGAACGTTGGCATGGAGTGCTTCCGTGGGATTTCTCTCTATATCTCCGCACAGCAAAAAAAGTAGAACACGGACTGATTCAGGTTGATTGGGTCTGGATCTGTCTACGGCAGCCGCATGGGTGTTGCCTGTGCATTGGGGAAAGCAAATTTCAGTCCTCAATGCACAGAATGGCCGGGCAACGGCCAAGTGCATGAGCCCTAAAGGTGTTTTCCAGGAGTTTAATATTAGTGGCCTATCCTCAGAATAGGCCAACTTCCAGCACCCCTACCAATCACCTCTACTTAGGCCAGTGATGTCACGTTCATCTGTCACATGGCCTAGGCACAGCTCATACCCATTCTGATGACTGGGTCACGTGTCAGATCCGATCAGGTATTGATGACCTATCATGAGGATAGATCATTAGTATTAAACCCCTGTAAACTGATACGGGGTCATATAGTGTATATATACTAACATTACCCATGTTTATTTAAATAAAATTTAGAGGTGGTTTTCAACATATTTGCACTTTCTGTGTTTTTTTTTTTGCATATGGGGTCTTTGGTTCAGATTTTGCTGAAAAAGGAGCAGCCCCAGATTTTAGCTGAAAGGCTATGGGAAAAATTAAATAAAGAGTATATTTATACCATTTCTTTGCTAGTGTTTTTTTTTTTCAATTTGTTTCAATTGATGTTTTGGGGCTTTAATGAAAAAGCTGCATGTTGAAGCAATGGGGTTTTTTTCCAGAAGTTGTTTCATCCCTGTCTTAAATTTGTATGTAAAAGATTTATTTCATTTCCTTTATTTTTTGGCCTGTGTTGGATTTTGAGACAAAATATTTTATTAGTTTTTAAGAACATTACAAGAATACATCAAATTATTACATCAAAAATATAGCAAAAGTCACCCGATATTACATATTACATTACGATATTACAACAAATACCTTCTGGGTAATGTCATTGTACAGACCATGTACACACAGTTGCATATATACTGTATATACATGCGTATAAGAATAGCACAGAAGTAGAGGTACATTATATTTCAAAGTCATTTTTATGAGCCAGCGTTGGATTTTGAAGATTTCCTAACCATTAGGCTACCCGCACATGTTGCAGATTATGTGCGGTATTTTCTTTCCGTGTCCTTTCCGTTTTTTATTTGTGGACCGTATACGGAACCATTCATTTCAATGGGTCAGCAAGAAGAATGGAAGTTACTCCGTGTGAATTCCATTTCCATATGTCCATATTTCGGTTCCGAAAAAAATAGAACACGTGCTATTATTGTCTGCATTACGGACAAGGATAGGACTGTTCTATTAGGAGCCAGCTATTCCGTTCTGCAAAATATGGAATGCACACGGACGTCATCCGTATTGTTTACTGATCTGTTTTTTTGCGGACTGCAAAATACATACGGTCGTGTGCTTGAGCCCTAACAGTATCAGATTTTACAAATCTCGAGTATACTCTGCTTTTTGGCACTGTGCAGAAATTGACCTGCCGTGTGGACTTTGAAATCTGCAGCACCTCAGTTCTTTGTGTTGATTTCACTGTTTTCAATGCAAGGATGAGATAAAAAAACACATCAAACCTGCACCAAAAGAAGCACCAAGGAACACATTTTGTTTTTGGTGCGTAAATGCACACAAATCTGCTGTAATTCCTGCAGAGACAGCCTGCATCCGTGTACAAGTAGCTAGGGCTACACGGCTAGGATCGCTGAGTAGTTCTACTTCATAGAAATGAAAAGGATCGCTGCCGCATTCGCAGGAAGTCCAGCCCTGTTGGATTTCTTGCAACTGCAGCGGCGATCCCATTCATTTCTGTGGGATCCCCGCTACTCAGAGATCCTGGCCGCAACAGGTGTCGCCGTGTAGCCTTAGGCACCTGTATGCAAGTGACTGAAAATCCAGCAGAAAAATAAACTGCAGTTTTTGTTACATTCCCGCAGTAAAAACAGCAACAAAGCTTGTACTACATGCGGTTACTGCTAATCGTCAGTGCCGCACATTTTTCTTTTAGACAGCATGTGGATTAGAATTCACAAATTCTCCTCCACTTTGCTGGTACTGCACAACGCTGCAGATTTGCCGCACTATACAATTTATAGGAATTTTTGCTGTAAGTGTTGTTGTGCTTTTTTGTTATTTTTCCCACCATAAAATAAAAGTATAATGGAAAGAAAGCAAACGCACTGTGTCAATGGACAGGTAAATATCCCTGTGGTGTAAATGCGTGGGTCTCTTTGGTCCTTTTTTCTCTAGTTGATCCATAATTGCTTTGGATTTGAGAGAGACACACTTGTGGTTCTGTTGCCTTAAAGCCATATTGCAATATTGAAAAAATGTCAGCACAAGACCCCCTCATCTTTCCCCTGCAGTGTTCATACCTCCTAATTGCCCGGCGTTCAGTGTGTGTGGATCAGCTCCAAATGAAACCCTGACAATAGTTGCTTAGGGTTATAATCAGGGTTTTGTGCTATGGGCTTATAACTCAATTTTCCGCTGTGCAATCCAGCCATGATTGGCTCAGGTTCCTGTGTTTTTCGCTCTGCTTTTCCGAGATATCGGCAATAAAATATATTAGTGCAAGACAGCAAAGGCAACCAAGTAAAAAGGAGCTCCTAATCTCGTTTATTACATCAACTTGATACCTGCCCTGCAGGATTTTCTGCTCTGTTTTTCAAATTACAGACAATCAATGGATGAAAGGGTAGGGGAGTAAGAAAAAAAAGCAAATTGCCTCCCGCTTGTCCCATTTAACACGCTGCATTCCACAAACAAGTGCTGAACATTGGTCCTGATCCTGAAATCCAGTCTTTGTAAATGGAAATAATTGATTGAGCAATAACCTTTCTACTGTATGTGCCTACAGTGCTAGAAACATTTTCATTCACAAACCACATGAAAATTTCGAAAATAGCCTGAGTTCTGTCAGTGGTTTTCACTGAGCATTGGTAAGAGATGCTCTGGAAATATCCATTCAGCCTAGCAGTGCACATGGCATATGGATGACACACGGAGGGCAAAAAATGGACACATAGCCCAGATTCTTCACAGCACGGGCATACATAGAGAAGTAAGGGCCCCATAGCAAGGATCAAACCAGGCCCCCCACACAGGACAAAAGGGTTTCTGCCTAAACCCTTTTCAATGACCCTTGGGCCATTTTTCCACTGCCTCATTTGCTAAAAATTATTTCTTTAGAGGGTAGAGTCCTGACCAAGTTTTCACCTCCAGTAGAAGAGTAGATGATCCCAACTAAGACTGGGCCCCCTATTGCCCTGGGCCCCATAGCAGTTGCATGGTCTGCCGCTATGGTAGTTACGCCCCTGTTTCACAGACATTATCACTGTATTGTCACAGACCTTGTCATGGACGTGTGAATGAAGCCTTAAATTAGAAAAAAACACCACAAGGCTGGTGGTCAAGGTTTGATACAATGAACCACCTAATAGTATTGCATGAACAGGGGTGCACCTAACCTTTCTGCTGCCTGAGGCAAAAACTGAAATGGCGCCCCAATGCCAATTTCTTAACCTAACCCCTTCCCTCCAGCCCTACTGTTAAAGACATACTTGGAAAACATAACATACAGAGAGAGCTACAAAACATACAGGATAATACAGCGCCACATACTGTGCTTCCCAATACTATACTGCAGAAACAGATAATCCCCCTTCTGCTGCCCCCCTCTTATTCCCCCATCTGGTGCTGCCTGAGGCAATCGCCTCACCTTGCCTCATTAATGGCGCACCCCTGTGCATGAAAGAAGTTCCAGTTAGGCCTCCTGCACATGAACGTATCTGTATTTTGGTCCATAATCCACGGATTCACAAAATACAGATACCTTCCATGTGCATTCCATGTTTTTCTCACTCCCATCAATACAAATGCCTATTTTTGTTTGTAAAATGGACCCGAAAAGGACATGTTCTATAATTAGCAGAACAGCCACAGGGATCCGCAAAAAATGCGGATGTGTGCATGGCCCCATAGGAAAGATTGGGTCAGTGTGCCACCTGTAAAAAATATAGATGGCAAATTGAAGAAAAATACATTTGTGTGCATGAGCCCTTAGACTGATATTAAATTTATATTTGACTACTTAGGGTACCTGCACAGTGCAGATCTGTATGCCGAAAATCTGCATGAAATCCACACCAAATCTGCATTTAAAAAAATCACATAAATCTGCATTATTTATCACGTTTTTATTTATTGTTCGGTTTTCATGTGGTTTTTGTTAAGGATTTGGATGTGGATTATCTTTTTAGGTTAACAATCCCATTGAAGTCTATAGGGAAAACCACTCTACATAAGGTGCCGAGTTTCACAATTGACAGACTACAGATTTGAAAATCCACGCAGCAGGTAAATTTCTACAAGGAAGAAAGAAGCAAAGTGTACATGAGATTTGTCAAATCTCATTCACTTTGCTGGTACTATCATACACACGGAAATCTGCATGGAAAAAACATGCGTAATCCACATCATGTGCAGTTACCCTTAAAGGGGTTGTGTCACGAAACATATTTTACATTTTTCAAACCAGAACCTGGATCTGACCACTGTTGTAATTGCATATGTTTGCTCTTTACCTTATTTTTTGTCCATCTCACTAAGCTGGTCGCACGTGCTCAGTTTAAATCTTCAACTGCCACCAGCCATATGTTCTGTTAGAAGCTGTGGCAGTTACAGGGAGAGAACTTGAGCAGAAAGGACACGCCCATTGAGCTGCCAGGTTGAAGAGAATCTAGCAGAGCAATTGGAGCAGGGAATATGGAGATCTCTGGATCCATGTGAGATGGATATAATGGTTCTGTTTTTTTCCGTTATTCATGAAGGAAATAAAAAGTCCTGTCGACAGAACTTTTTTTGTCCATCAAACAGAACTGTTATATGTGCCCATAAACATGTATTAAGACAAAGCAAAACGGAATTCCTCTTAAAGGTTTCTGTTTTGCATTCAATCCTAAAATGCCATTATATTTATGCTTTATTATATATGCTTTATTATTTATTATGCTTTATAACGTGAATGTGAACCCGTCCTTGGCAAACCATTTGACAAATTTAACAGTGAACCACTGGGTAACTGCAGTAGTAACATCGGTCATTAATGCTTTTTCTCCTTTTATGAACCTCTTTATCTATGATGCCAAGGGAGAGTGGAGGAAGCCTTGGGAAGTTAGGGGACAGCAGACACTGGAGAAGGCTGGCAGGCTTGGGCACCTTGATAGCTGTTTTTTAATAGGAATAAGTGCTTTTCCTGGACATGGAATAAACACTCAGATGACATAAAGATATAGTTATAATGTTTTTACAATGTTTTGACTGCCATTGCTGGTAGTTATATTAGTGCAATGTAGGTGACACACTGCCTTTAAGGCCCCATTTACACGTCCGCAAATGACCCATTCACTTTCAATGGGGCCGCAAAAGATGCGGACGGCACACAGTGTGCCGTCCGCATCCGCACTTCCGTTCCACGGCTCCCGAAAAAATAGAACACGTCCTATTCTTGTTCGAATACACGGACAAGAAAAGGCATTTCTATTATGTGCGTTCTGCAATAGAAATGCCTTTTTCTTTTGCAAAACACGGACACCAGACACACGGACGTGTGAATGGAGCCAAACAGCTACAGGCTGGGAACCCCAATGATATCAAGAGCTGTAGAATCCCAGTCGCCATTTCCATAGACTCCCCCATTAATTTCACTGGTGGATAAGGGTTCTTCCACACTTCCGTACTTTTTTAGGGGCTTTTTATTTAGCTTGTAAAAAACAGCTTTTTTAGTGCTTGTTTACACGGCCGTTGTGTGGGCGTGGCCGTGCTGCAATGCACGGGCACCTACTGTGGTGCTTCCGCATGTGGATCACGGACCCATTCACTTCAATGGGATCCGCGATCTGCATCCGACTGTCCGCACTGCAAAAAATAGAACAAGTTCTATTTTTTTTGCGGTGCGGAGGCACGGACAGAAACACCACGGAAGCACTCCATAGTGTTTCCGTGGGGTTCCGATCTGTGCCTCCGTTCCACACTGCACCGCATCTCCTTGATTGCGGACCCATTCAAGTGAATGGGTCCGTGATGCGGGGTGCACACGGCGGGTGCCCGTGTATTGTGGACCCGCCGTATGCGGCTGCAATACGGCCACGGACGCACAACGGCCGTGTGAACAAGCCCTTAGTCACACATTTTACTTTTTCTTGCTTTTTTTATTTTTTTACATTTTTTAGACATTATTTTTCTATAGAAAAGCCTATAGTAAAATGGTTAAAAAAATGGCAAACGCAGAGTATGCTGGGATTTTAATAAACACCAAAGAAAAAAAAACACTAGGAAACTGTGTTAAAAAAACACAAAAAAATGCAGTATTTCTGGAACATTTTAAAATTTTCTACTGGTGAACATGTAACATCTGGCTACAGCTTTTGTTTTTTTTGCTTAAAATTGAAAAAGCTTTTCAAATTTAAAAATAGTGTGAAACATTATAGTCAATGTGAATTGACTTGTGAATTCAGAAATGCCGGATACGGCAAACTTCAGCAGGTTGTTCTTTGCCGTAACAGCCTGCTGGAAACGTTCACCAGAGATGTTAATGCAGCCAAGGTTCTTCTGCAGAAACAAGCTCAGCTCTGCTACTTATGAACATGCGGATACGATTGCCTGCACAGGAATATTGAGTGAAAATAGTTAAAAGAGAATCACTGTAATTTCGCTATTAATTATTACCTCATTAGCCTTGTCAGACCCACTTTGTTTAATTTTTCTAGTGAAATCTCTTGATAGCAGCAAAATTAGATATAAAGCAGGGCCAAGAACTTTACAGGAAGTAATGGAATTTATATAAATATGGAAGGAGTGTAGCACTGAGCAGGTGAAAGCTACCGCACTACCGTCCATGAAGGACGTCGTCTACAAAGTGTTCAAGCATGTCTACCAATCTGCAAGTCAATCCAGCCTAAGGCCCCATTCACATTTGCGTGTCAGTGTCACGTCAGTAAAAAAAGCGTCCGTGTTTCGTCCGTGAAGGATCCGTGGTTGGTCAGTGTGTCCATTTTTACCATCCGTGTGTCATCCGTAATTCACTGACGTTGCTCCACTGAAAATTAATTTCCAAAGAATCTCCCATCAGCCTTCAGTGAAAAACGGACGCATCACTGACACAATACAGATGTGTGTCAGTGATTTTCACGGACCTATAGACTTCAGTGGGCGTGCTTGGTCCGCATCACGGATCAAAGTAGTGCACGTCTCTGTGATTTTTTTACTGACCCAAGCTCAGTAGAAAAATGCTGAAAAGTGACACATTTAAATCAATGGGTGCGTGTGCTGTCCACAGAAAATGCAGACAGCACACATCAGTGAAAAATGGAAATGTGAACGAGGCCTAAGGCCGCTTTCACACGAGCGTATTTTCAGTCTGTATATTGCCTGGATTTTTTGTACCGGAATCCGCTGCTAATGTTAATGAATAGCGCTATTTACATGGACGTATAATTTCCGTCAGTATTCTGGCTCTGGATTACGCAAGGATTCCAGATAATATTCCATGAGTATTGTCATCAGTATTGCTTCAGTATTTCTTCGGGATTTAGGCTTCTTTCACATGACCGTTGTGTTTTGCGGTCCGCAAAAAAAAACGGATGACGTCCGTATGGCATCCGTTTTTTTGGCAGATCCATTGTAACAATGCCTATCCTTGTCCGAAAAATGGACAAGAATAGGATATGTTCTATTTTTTTTGCAGGCTACGGACCGGACATACGGATGCGGACAGCACACAGTGTGTTGTCAGTATTTTTTGCGGACCCATAGAAATGAATGCGTCCGCATCTTATCAGCAAAATATGCGGATCGGAACCCGCAAAATATACTGTCGTGTGAAAGAGGCTTTATATGGGTATTCTTTCCTTCCTACATTTATGCACTCCCATAAACTTATAATGGAGGTATTTGATATTTGATAATTCAGATTGCAAATGGGCTTGTGTGAAAGCGGGCAAAAAAAAGTAAAATGAATGCTACTGTAATTTTCCTTTGCACCAGGTTTGACACATCTCTCCTTACGTCTGAGTTATCTAAGGCACTGTTCACACTGGCGTATTTCTCTTCTGTTCCATTATTTTTACAGAAAACTAAGATAAATATTTCTGTTCATATCATTGAGATGAGCGAAGTCTTGAAAAATTCGATTCAGCAGCTTTGCCGAACTCAAGAAATAAATTTGTTAAATTTCAATGAAGAAATTAAATTTTTGTCACGAATCGCTTTTCATTGTATGGAGCGGGCGATTGCGCCGCCCCCGTAATTTAACTCCTCAGATGTCGCGTTTAACGCTGATCTCGGCATCTAAGACTCACATTCTGATGCTCAGGGGTTAATCCAGGTAAAAAAAAAAGTATATATAAACTCACCTCATTCACTTGATTGTGAAGAGGCCATTCGCTCCCATCTTGATTGAAGAAATGACATGTGGCGAGTGTGATGACGTCACCACTTGATCACGCAGGCTGTGCGCGGTGATGTCATCATTGATTATGTCACTGTGCACGCCTAGTGTGAACATGTGGTGACGTCTTCATGCTCACCAGAGGTCCTTTGGTGAGTTTTCTTCCCTCAAGACCAGAGTGTACGGCCTCTCCATGAGCAAGTGGATGAGGCGAGTATTATTTTTTCAGTTTCAGCCACTATTTTAGGAAAAATTGATTTGCTACCACAAAGCACAAGGAAATTTGAATTTGTGGCGAATCAAATTTTCCTAAACTTTGGTTCAAATTCGACTTTGGATGCTTTGATTTTCTCCACATTACATATCATCATTGATTTCAGAGGGATTTTTTTTATGGAAAACTCTACCTATCGGAGTCTATTAGCTTTTCTTTACTCTTTGGCCAGAACAATAGGAAAGCATGCTACATGATTCTAAAACCTGATACTCCATTTCTTTGTCGGTCATTGGCATCCATTATGATTTACATCTCAGTCCCTTAACAATAGTTCCTTTAGAAAAAGAAGCTCAGTGAGAATAGAGACTTTAGGTTACATTACGTTGGTTTTTTTCTTCAGAATCCTGTTACAGCCTTTAGAGTGCCTTCACACTCAGCAGATTTCATGGCAGAACTTTTCTGCGACTGCAAATTACTTCCATTCATCTGAAAGGGGCTTGCTGAAATCCATGTCCTTCATACTAAAAGATGGATTGAGATGAATGAAACTGATCTTCTGTTGCAGAAATCTGCCACATGTGAAGGCAACCTTAGGGCTCATGCACACGAACGTATGCGTTCAGTGCTCGTGCTTTGCGGTCCACAACGCATGGGCACTGACAGTGTGGCCGCCGCATTCGAATTGCGGACCATTCATTTGAATGGGGTCCGCGATCCGCATCCGATGGTCCGCACCACAAAAAAGTTAGTGCATGCGCTACTTTTTTGCGGTGCGGAGGCACGACCAGAAACACCATGGAAGCACACCTTTGTGCTTCTGTGGTGTTCCGATCCGAGCCTCCGTTCCGCATCTCCGTGACACTTCAATGGGTCCGGGATCGTGATGCGGGCTGCACACGGCCGATGCCCGTGTGGACAGGACTTTGTTTTCCGTCCAGCATAACGGCATCCAGACGGATCCGTTATGCAGGGCCATAGGCTTCTTTTATGACGGATCAAAACGGAATGCCTCTTAAAGGTGTCCGTTTTGATGTCCGTCCTAGGGATTCCGTTTCTTTCCGTTATAACGATGTTATAACGGAAAGCCTGAACGGAAGCCCTAACGGTGATGTGAATGCACCCTAAGCCAGTTCTACTTTACACCAGTTTGATAAATTACCCCCATGTGCACAGAGCCTATATCTGTCTAATGTGAAAGAATCCCTTATGACTTAAAGGGGTTTTTCAGTCTGTAGATTTTCATGTGAGTGGGCTCCAGTACATTGGCACAGCTGCTAAGAGGTGGAGAGAGTTTTTTTCTTCCAGCTCTGTCCAATATTTTTTTCCAGCTCTGGTGGATGCCAAAAACACCTGATCAGTGGGGGTACTAGTTGTCAGACCTCTACCAATCTCATATTAATGACCTGTAATGAGGATATATCATCAGTATCTACAGACTTCCAGGTCAGACCCCTTAGGACTCATCCACACAACCATTGGACATTTTGTAGTCTGCAAATTGCATCCGCAGATCCGCAAAAACACGGATATCGGCCATGTGCATTCTGCATTTTGAGGAACAGAACTGCCGGCCCGTAATAGAACAGTCCTATGCTTGTCTGACATGTTCTATTTTTTTGCGGAACAGCCATGCGGACATAAGGACACAGAATACACACGTCATTTCCATGGTACGGACACGAACAAAAATATATATGTTCGTCTTTATGAGCCCTTAAGGGTGTTTTCTCACTTAGTCTTTTTGCATTGCAGTTTTATGCATTTTGTTGGCTTGTAAAACGCCATGAAATTCACAGTGGACAAACTGCTACAAAGGCAGCATGTGTGTATGTACCCCTCTTAGGTTTGCTATTAGTTGAAGGGGTTCCATAAAATTAGAAAAAGGGGTTGATTATTTTCCTGAAACAGTGCCCCTCTTGTCTAAGGGATGTGGTTGGTATTGCAACTCATGTCAATTGACTTGAATACTGCAGTACTAATCGCAGCCGATGGACACCAGGCATTGTAATACATTTGCTGCCACCGATGGCAGACCGTGTGCCATAAATTAAAATCTGTGCTAGCTGAGAGCTAGTGTCTGGTGTAAATTGTAGTAAATGAGACCGGTCGCAGAGGTCATGCCCCTCCTGCCTAGCCCCGCCCACTTTTATTTACCACTTTTCAAGAATAATGAATAGGATGGTGAATAATGAAAAGATGCAAAATAGTGACAAGTCCCAAATTATGGTACAAATATGGAATGTGTCATTATTTGTGAAGTTCTTAAAACACAGAAAAGGCGTAAAACTGTGCCCCACAGCGTCTTTTTTAATCTAATCCCATTAATGTGCAGTTATCAAGCATCAGTGTTAGAAGGTTTCCCTACATTCACCTTAGCCAGCGCCAAACACTACAGGGCAATTATAGGGAAGGAGCATTCCTAGGAATCCTCTTTCTCAATAAATTGCTTCTATGTAAAGGGTGGCCACTGATCACCTGATGAATGAGGCAGACGCTTATTCACTGGGCAAAGGCATCGCTGATGCAGTCAGCTAAAGACCCTTTTACGTGGGATGACTCAACAGGCTGAGAACACACTCTTCATTTCCAATAATTGCCGACACACTAAAGTAAGTGAGAGCTTCATTTACGGTGCAGCAATCATCTCCTCTGTTTGGGGACGGGCCAATTGCTACTGCTGTCACTGTCCCCTAGAAACAAGGTGCTCAGACACAATTATTCTTTTTGGAGATGAGCTATACCAGTAGTGATTGTTTGTCTCTATACAGAGATGATTGTGGCATTCCCGATAATTGCCTGCTGAGTCAGCTCATGTAAAAGGGCCTTAAGGAAAATGATTTGTCTATTGGTGGCCATACCAATAACCCATACACTTTAATCTTCTCCTGACGGAGGGGTTGTAAGGCACTGCAACATGCGGCAGTTTATAACCCCTCCTAATAATACGTTTATTTGTCTTTATGGCCCCATCCAGAGATATTTAATGAATGAAAAGATGGAAAATCCCCTCTGAAAAGCACTTTAAATGTTTGTTTATTTTCCCTTTCTTCCCTGCTCTTGGAGTGAGCACAAATTGCCACTTTACCCGTATCACCTGCAGTTAATACGCGGCTGGCTCCCTCTGTTTTCCAATTACAAATGGTTTAAATCCTGTAGGGTGAGGTTTGATTAATTGACAGTTACCTGTAGCTGGAATAGCACAGTGTGTTAAATGTAAATAACTGGTGTTCAGAAGCACTTAGAGCCACAAACAGCTTCTTTATTCACAGCCTCTCAGTGCTAAAGTGTCCTGGTAATAAACACAAGGTGCTTTTCTGTGAGCGTTCATTCATCTGACCTTCCTTCCTGTCCAGGGAATCATTTTACTGACTTTTTTATTTATGGTCTTGCACAGCAACCTTTCAAAGATTTGCCTTTTCTCTACTGAATGACACAGATCAGTATTGTCTTCATTTTCTCTGTATATATATATATATATATATATATATAATATATATATATATATATACCTAGACATTGAACAGAATTGAACACTTTATTAAACCTTTTTTTTGTCAATCAAATAGCTTAGATTAAGAAAAAAATTATCTGCTTTTTTTTTTCCAGTGCCACATTTCTCCACTGGCGATGTCTGGTTATACTCTGTTAAATGGGGATGAGTGGAACTCTTTCTTGTAAAAGAAGCAGATGCTGAAATCTTTGAGTTTTCCTGGCTTGCTTGTTCCACCGTATCTACATATATATTCTCACACAGAACAGCAGATTCACCAGTGCAAACCAATGGGGAGAAATTTGCCAACATGTAAAAATCTGTCATTTATTTGAACTGTGTTAGCGACGTCCTTCTTCCACTATCCAGTGTAGTTATTATTTAGACATTGATGTGGATAGACATCAAACATTAAGTAATAAAATGCTTTCTTCCTGAAGGGGAGTGTAGTGCTTACTGTATGCTGTTTTACTGTTGATCGCAAATATTTAACATTTAGTATGCATTGAGCTCTTAAACTCCCTCTGGTGGTGGCTGCAGGCAGGCAGTGTAATGAATTGCTTAATGGGAGTATCGCAGGGATCAGCAACCTCCAGCTGTTCTGAAACTACAACTCCCAGAATCCTCCTTTCACTTCCATGGGAGTTACAAGAACAGCCAAGAAAGTTTGCATGCTGGGAGTTGTAGTGCCACAGCAGCTGGAGTGCCGAAGGTTGCTAATCCCTGGATTATCGTAAAATTGTTACTTATTACCTACCTATAGCATAGGTGAAAAGTGTCATCAATTAACAAGCTTCCCCCGTTAGAATGGAGCAGCAGTCAAGCATGTGCGGTATGGTCCATTCAATTTCTATGGGCTTAGGACATGTTCTATTTTTTGCGGAACGGATATACGGACATAAGGAAACGGAATGCACACGGAGTACCTTCCGTTTATTATGTGGACCCATTGAAAAGAATGGTTCCGCATATGGTCCGCAAGAAAATATGTTTGTGTGCATGAGCCCTGAGATAGAAAGCTTAGTACAGTGTTCAGCAAAAGATTTGAAGAAAATATATCTCCCAGTGGTATTGTGATTATAGATGAGCAAATTGATTCAAAACAAATCATATTCCACTCAAATGCTGTAGAAATTCAATTTGCATCCAAATCCAAATTTTTGGCCACATTTTTGGGACAAAGAGGGAGAGAAAAAAAAATTATAATAAAAAATAAAAAAGTGACTAGACAGAAAATATATGAGTCCTAGGAGACCTCAGAGTGTCATACACAAATTTTCAGGCCATTTGGAGCAGGTAGAATAGATATGTACCTGAATCGAATTGGTCGACTGATTTGACCGATTCAAATTTTGAGCGATTTGCACATCTTTCATTGTGATTTATATCTTCCTGTACATTTATAGGCACTGGCAAAGGCAAAATCGAATTGTATGGGGATATCACCATAATACCCAAGTCAGTGCTTGTTAAAGTACAGTGAGCTGTGTCCTGTTCACTCCTCGCCACACTATAATAGGTCCCAAGGCATAAACATTAGCTGCTGGATACAACAGGAATGACCTGACTGAGCTGAAGCATAACCACAGTCGTTAGCAATTCCTATGTTGTGTTATTATTTGCTTTTGTTTTTGCTTTCATATCCTTTGGGTCTAAACTGTGCTTTGAAAGTTTTTGTCACTTTGCTTGTAAATATGCTTCGTCAGTAGCCACACAGGAGCAGTGAGGCTTAGTCTTGAACAAAGTGGAATTGTCACATGTCAAATTTAGTGTGTCAATGGCCGCAAAGTAAATGTACAGAAACAAACGTGTCCATCAATTTGTTTTATTGTTATTTATTCCCTTTGCTGTTGTAGGGGAGCATTTTTATGTTGTTATGCATTACTTGCCATATGATGGATAATATTTACTATAGATGCTACCACAGGAATGCACCTGTCACATGAGATGAATGCTGCATTTTTACTGTGCAGCAATTTTAGATTTCATTGATTTTTTTTCCTATCGAAGCACAATGGGAGTCATCGTGTAGCCTGAGCCTAATAATTGGACAGGATTGTGTTGTCCAAGAATAAACTACAGGTGCAGCCTATAATTTCGATTGTCATGACTCATGCAGAGTCTCCAGCAGAGGACCACAGTGCAGGTTACTACAGTGGATTTACGTAATTTGCTTATGTAGGAAACACAGGGCCGGCTCCAGGTTCATGTGGGCCCTTGGGTGATGAAGTCTCAGTGGGCCCTCTTGTGGCATTTTGCATGATGAATGTGGCAATTAAACTGCATGTATTATAGTTGGTGCCAAATACAATAGACAGTGCATGTTACAAAGAGGATATACGTGGATCAGTCCTTATATTACCTACTCAGTGTTTCAGTCCCTCAGGTCTACTCACAGTATTCCATTTTTAACTGTACACCCTCCAAAGATAAAATGCAGACATTGAATATACTGCAGACTGGGAGAGGGTTACTGAGCTGGAGGCACTTTGCCCCACTTTATGCATGATGCTGATGTGCAGCCGGCCTCCTCTGACTGGTTGTTCACGCTCCTCACGCTCCTGTGGCTTCATTACAGATTACAGAGCCTCCAGCTACTATTGGCTGAGAGCCAATTCCCCATTTGTGCCAGCACACAGTAATAATGCCCACATTGTGCCCATCACAGTAGTAATGCTCACACTGTGTGCCCTTTACAGCAGTAATGCCCACATTGTGCCCATCACAGTAGTAATGTCCACATTTACCTCCTTTACAAAAGCTATGATATGTGCACCCTTCACAGTAGTTATGCCCAGATATGTTCCCCCTTACAGTAGTTATGCCCAGATGTACCCTCTCACAGTAGCTATGCCCAGATGTGCCCCATCACAGTAGTCATGCAAAGATATATGATCCCTCACAGCAGATATTCCAAGATATCTGCCCCTCACAGTAGATATGCCAAGATATGTGCCATTTTCACAGTAGATATGCCACGATTAGCGTTGAGCGAACTTGCAATTTGCCAGTTCTGTGTTCGGGTTATCTAAGAATTCCATAATGGATTCCGTTACCACAGACCATACGGAAGCCTATAAGAGGCATTCTGTATTGCATGCCATCATAATAGAAGTCTATGCTGGCAATAGACAATAATCAGACTATATCCATTTTGATGCCTTTTTTGTGGGCAGCTGCACCATGTAATCCCCAGTCTAATTAACAGGCCAGAGCGTGCTCTTCTATGTAGACAGGAGCTCATCCCCACCTATGTGGCTGACTTACTGTAAACCACAGGAGTGCATCATCATCTATCAAAACACACCTGGCAGCTCTGAAACTCTTCCCGACAAGCTCTGTCCTTGTTTCCCTGTGTGTGTTATCTCTGTGTGTGCTGTGTGCAGAATCTCCAGTGTATTTTATGAGCTGTAGCTTCACACAGCTCTCCATGCCCCTTGCTTGTAAGAGCTGACTGGGAGAAACCTGTCACAAGCAGGAGTGTAAAGCTACATGACAAAGGATACACCTAGACTCTGCGGAGTGAGTTAGGGAACAGATCTTATGTGTCACTCATCTATCAATGGCTGTTCTTAGTATGATTATACAGGTACAGTATACGCACCGCATACACAAGAGCCTTAGAACAATATTCTATACTAATAATAGCCTGTACTGCAATATATAGGAAAAACATTACTGGCAAGCTCGGACTGGCCCACAGGGGAACTGGTGAATCCTCCTGAAGGCCCCTGAGGAAGGTTATGCTTCAGCTCAGTCAGGCGCAAGGCACATGGCACAGTAGACTGACTGCACCACATACAGATAGACACTCAACCAGCCTATGATCATATAAAGAACCGGGCAGATTATTTAACAAAGTATTATTATAGACACATCCGGTGGACGAGATAACTTCTAGTTACAGTGGCAGGCCAGCCAGCATCTTTCCCTGGGACCTGCCCTCTCCAAGTCACTGCAAGGACCCAGATAATCCATCATCTTGTAGCATCTTGCCTCTGCTGCTGTGTGAGCAGATAATATTTGTACATTGCTTTACAGTAGGCCCCCAGGACGTATTTTACTGGTGGGCCCTAGGCACCCCAGTACGACATTGATTACTGAAGTTGTTCTTTAAGCTAAAATCTTAATGGAGCAGAATCTTGAGTTGTGGTGTTAGTGCCACACCGGCCTCAAAAGGTTTTAATCCCTTCCCTTGATTGAAAGTCATTTTAAACATAATATATTGGTCTGAAGTAAATTAAAACACAACACTTCACATTATCTCTGTTTAGCCGATAATTCATTTTTTTCTCTCCCATGTCACAAAGCTGCTTCTTAAAAAAAATATATATATTAAAGTGCCAAATTGTCAGCATATTCATCCATTTTAAAATTCATTAGGTAGCTTTGGGCACAATAAATATTTATATGCACATATGTACCGCAAACAGCCCCATTTAAAGAGTTGAGGCGTTGCAAATCATTTTCCTTTCTTTGAGTTTGGCAACAGTTGACAGATTGTTTCAGACTCTGCTGTGTCCAAACATAATGGGGAATAAATTAACCCCTTACTGCACACAGAACAACACAACGCATAGCAAGGAAACCGTTACTACCTGAATGGTTAGACTAGTAAGAAATAACACCAGTAGCATAGATTTACAGTAGTATTTTCGTTAAGATGTCCCCATTACTTGCACACAGACTAAGCCACATACAGTGCATTAAAGGGGTTGTCCAAGTTATGGAAAAAAAAATATAGCACTGTAAATCTGATGGGCAGCAATATATAACTAAGTTCAGCAAGTTTTAGGTAAAAAAAATCTATATTTCCTCATTTCCCTGGTTCTCTTCTGGCCTTTGTTTACATGCAGTAATAACAATCTCTGCCCCTCCCCCCTTCTCTGCAAAGGCAGTGAATATAAGTGCTGTGAGTACATGTCTGCCTGCTGGAATACTCAGCAGCATGTTGTATGTGTAGGACTACAAGTCCCAGCTGTACAATGACACTGCTGATACACAAAGGAATTTCTCCCTACCTGTTCTTGTACAATACAATTCCTCTATAGCTCCTTGCCCAGCATTTGTCTCCTCTCACTGCTGCAGCTACTATTTGTTGTAAAGCCTTGAGCCCTCAGTGTGTGTTCTGGCTGAAGAGGTTAATGTTTTATCTGAAGAAATCCAGGGAGAGAGCAGATAGCAGGAGCCCTGCAAAGAAAGGGGGCGTGGTCAGTGACGTCTCGTGTACAGACTGTTATCTGAACTCTGAGGCTTGTACACGAAACATCATAGACCAGGGAGATAAGGTGACATCACAGGTCATGTGATCCTCAGTCAACTCTGAGAAACCAGCAGCTTTAGAAACACAAAGTATATGGGAAAGTTGTTATACCTGACAAGTTAGAAACATATAAAGAACAAAAAATAACTCAGACAACCCCTTTAAGGGATGACCTCATCAGTCCCGGAATGGCCAACCTGCGGCTCTCCAGCATTTGTAAAACTACAACTCCCACCATGCCCTACTGTAGGTTGATAGATGTAGGCATGCTGGGAGTTGTAGTTTTGCAACAGCTGGAGAGCCTCAGGTTGGCCATCCCTGCAATCGTCTATGAATCTGTGTTGCCATACCCACACACAGTAGAATTGTTTGGCCAAAATATCTGCCATTGAAAATCTGTTCCATGACTGATATTGCAATTACCAAGCACACCACGTATTCCATGGAGGCACTGTGCATGCGTTAGCTGTGAGGAACTGGAGTGCTGCAGCTCTTTAATCAGATCTCACTGATCACATACTAATGATCTATCTGAAGAGAGGTCCTCAGTATTAAACACTCATGCATCCTTTCTGGCAACTCATAACTGCTGCCATTTCAACAATTTGTTAATTAATGAGCTACCAAAGGACGGTACCAAAAGTCAAGCTAACTTTATGTGCAGACAGCCGTTCTTAAATAGTGCAATATACTTTATAATGTGAGCCCCCGTTGCAGTGAAAAATGTAAAGTAAAAACTATATAAAATAATAAAATCTCCAAATGGGCTTTCAAACCTTTGATGGATAGGTTAGAAGAATAAGAAGCAATGGTACAGCCCAGGGTGGTAGCTATAGGAGAAACAGGGGATTGGCTGCTTGGGGGCCAACTCAAAGGGGGACTAAAATATTTTATGGTCATGGCCTCCTCAACAGTATTATACAATGAACCAGTATTATAAATGACATTATATACACTAAGACTGTAAGGAAAAGACAGAGTGGCTGGTGGGCCTTGCTGACTAGACACAGGAGTGAAGGTTGCAAACAAGTTGCTGGGGAAGGAGGACCTGTTCAAAAATTGCTGTGGGGCAGTCATTTTAGTTACACCACTGGGTACAGCCACACGTAACTGAAATGCAGGGAAAAGTCAGCTACGAAAATCCCAGCAAAAAATGCATGTATAGCATGCTGACCCAGTTTGTCAGCTGCCAACTATAGTGGGACTATTTGAGAGGTAACGGTCTGCTTCAGCAAAGTCCAGATGCCTGTACAGGGGTTGAAGGGAGCGCTGAAATAATGCTTTGAAATTGTAGCCCACAGCCAAACCAGTTAGTTGGCCAATGGCTCCACACTCACTGACCCGTGACACCAGAATTGGGGTTCTAGGTTTGGAGTTTGTATGTTATTCCAGTGTTTGTATTAGGTTTCTTCTAAAACAACAAAAAACATACTGATCGAAATTCAGATTGTGAGCTCCACTGGAGAAAGTAAGCGATGATACTGTCTATAAAGCATGTGGAGTATGTTGGACTATTTAAGTAAATAAATGGGAATCTGTCTCTTTTTCTATTTTGGATCAAGTAGGAGTTTTTGGATACGACTCTGGAGGCACGCATCCTATATATCTGGACTTTCATTTTTAGTGGTGCTGTATCAATTTCCTTATATACTATTTAAGTAAAACAATACTATTAGTGATACAGGTAACAGTGATATATACGCTGTAGCTTATTATTTCCGTCTCTTTGCTATATTGGTGATCTAAGATTTATAGATAAATATTCCAAAATCCCCAAGTTAAAAGAGCATGTGCATAATTCTTATTTTGGAGAGCTATCTTGGCCAAAGGCCATTTTTTTTTAGAACAAAAGACTAGCAACAGTCCTCTACTAAGTCAACCCAACCAGCATGCAAAAGACATCAAACCTGTTTGTGTTGTGCTTACAAATAAGCGCTACCATTTGCTTTTCTGGAATCTGCACACACCACATAGACCGTTGTAACAGAACATCTGTTTGTCATTGGGTTCTTTAGTAATAAATAAAGCAAGTGGCTTTCAACATTATATACGTTTACACCAACCTGCTGTCACTGGCACAGTTAATCCACTCAACCATTTCACATAACCAGAAGTCTCTAAATTTCCGAGCATCTGGTCATCATTATATTGTAAAGTTATCTCTAACGATCCTTCTGTTGAGAATTTTATATAAAATACAAATTTAACAGGCAGTGTACCAGAATAAAAATAGATTACTTATGTTCCGTCAATAGAGAATGGGAAAAACTCAAACAAACCGAAGGAGGAACATAAAATGACTAATATAGTTAATATAACACTACAGCAATGTTCTTTAGTAGCTCTTATAAAGATTCTTATTTTTATTTACTACTTTAACATGCCTCATAAAGTATTTGCAATAACACAGAGAAAGAGTAAATTCTGTACTAAAACTGAATCAGTGCAAATAGCATTATTTCTATACTGCAACAGTTACATGGGAGGAAAACTAATGTTGCATGTTAATATAAAGGATATCATTTCAAACTTGTATATGATATGTATATACGATGCTTTTGAATTATTCATCAATATATGTTGTAACCCTGTTGTTTGAAGTTCTCTACAAATGGATTAATACTTGGGAGAGAAGCAAGTTTTTAATCATAGACTAGGGCTATGCCAGGAACTGCCACAATTTAACCCTCTAGTATCACACACAGTACGGTTTGCCCCTGATACCAACATAATACAAAAATCTCAGCCATTGTACATTTCTATTAATGAGTGCTACTGACACAGGATTTACGTCTTTAAAATTGTTTGCTTTGCCCTTACATGTTTCTCACAACACCTAGCATCCTATGTAGCCTTTCCCTTGGACAAAAATGTCACATGTGAACACTGGATTATTTATGAATAGTACTGTATACTGCAAGGGTGAAATAGGCTGAGGCATAAGGGGGTCCACTCTGACTCCAGCTCCCATGGGCCCACAGAATACTAGAACAGACCCTGCCCCCTAACAGGTGTTCCTCTAGATCAGGGATGCTTAACCTGCAGCCCTCCAGCTGTTGCAAACCTACAATTCCGAGCATGCCTGTACTGACTCCAGCTATCAGCCTACAGCAGGGTATAATAGGAGTTGTAGTTTTACAACAGCTGGAGGGCCACAGGTTGAGCATCCCTGCACCAGATCTTTTGGTAAAGTGGAAGATTGAAGTTCAGGTGCCTATCGGCCTTAAAAATCCATACTCTTGTACACCGCTGTGTATAGTAGTACGGTTTCCCATGTGGCAGCACTGAACACTGTACAGGCTAGAGCATTGTTGCTCTTAGCTGTACCAGCACTGCTCCACTAAAGCCTGGCATAGATGGGCAATGTCAGAGGAGTGATGTGCCATGTGAGATCCTGTCCTGCCACTCACTCCCCTCCCCTCTGCTAATAACTTGTACCGATGTGGTATGCGGGCTATTTGCAGAGTTAAGCAGAGCCGAACACAGAACAGGAGTTCACGGAAGACATTTTTCTCATGCTTGTACCCATCTATGCCAGGCTTTAGCAGAGCAGTGCTGGTACAGGCAATGGTCCTGCCTGTACAGTGCTCAGTGCAGCACAGAAGAATCCATATTCCAATTGTAATGTGCAATAGGAACCTGAACTTCAGGTGCCTATTTTGCATTAAAAAGTAAAAAATAAATAAAGCGTAATATTACAAAAAAATATTTTAGTACATTTAGAATAGGATTTAATAAAGTTTAGATAAAAATTTAGATACACTTAAGCCCCATTTTCCAAATCTAACATGTCTCACTTTATGTGTTAATTATATAAGAATGTTTTTTAGTTATACAAGTGATTCTGAGATTTTTTGTTACACATTGGGGGGAATTTAACATGAGTTTAATATTTGAGGTCAGTTTTCCTTGTGTCTGTATTGGTGCATTTTGCACCAAATTAATCAGACTTAACTCTTTTGTCTAGGAATGCTACTTCCAGTTTTCTGCACCACCCTCCTACTGGAGTGGTTTGGGACTTTTTTGCGACTTTAAAAAAAAATGAAATATTCCATACATTTTTAAAAATTAGCAATTTTCAGAATTTGAAAATTTTGCAGACTTTTAACACGCAATCTTCTGATCGCCTGTCCCATATCTTGCAATATCATACTATTGTAATCTATGGGATTTTACAGGCTTCCTGTCTGGTCATGTCACAGGCACAGCTTCACAGATAGCTCAGTATGTCAGGCCTGGAAGCCTTTACAAGGTACACAGGCTGTCATAGCAACTGATTGGAGATGGTGAATTTTGCAGTTGGGGCCCCCACCCTTTGTCTAAACCCACAGATGTCATGGTAGCTATTGACTACATCTTCTGAAGGGTTAAATAACTGCAATCATCTCCATTTTCAATGACTTCCAAAACTGATATTTTGGCAAAAAGCAAGGCACAGATATGAAGGATCGCCATTTGGTTTTTGAAGTACAAATTTTGCTGAAATGGGTATGAGTGCCAAATTGCATTTGCAATTCTCCTGAGAAACCCCCAATTAAAGTACCTCTTTTTAAAAACACTGACAACAAGCCTATTGGACCTGGCCTGTGATAGAGTCTAATATGTTTCCACAGCTGGCATACTTGGCCACTGTTTGGCCTCCAGTTGCCATAGCAATCATCAGAACCTCATAATTACATTGTTGTGTGCCAAATAGACAGACATCACTATTACACCTGACATCAGCTGCATATGGTGCAGGCATGCATAGTGCATTAAATGACTTGCAATCTGGATATACAGCTACTTCCATTTGTGGGAAGGGGTTAACATATAAATACTCATATTAGCCAGGGAAATACTGTATAAACATTTTATTCTACTTGTTTCACATTTCTGTATGAATTTGCTAGAGAACTATAATGATGCCTGCTGCAGTAGATGACTGGAACAGAATAGTGATTGGTAATCAGATGATGGAACAAGAAACCCAAAACATATGCATCACGTTATTGTGCTGGAGAGTCCTCACTTTGTAGTGAGATGTATACTGTCCTCCTCAATTAGACACTTCTGATTGAAACCTTTGAATTAAATATTATCTCTCCTAAACTTATTTTCTATTAACAATCTCCTCCTCTCTTTAGTTTACAATTTCTTGAATAACACTTGCTAATATTTTAATTTCCCCCATTCCTTTAAAGGATTTTAAAAGTTTTCAAAAAGATACACAATTTATTTTTCTATACTTGTTACATTGTTATTGCCTTTTCAATAAAGTCATAAAAGTCAAGACAAGGTCTCCTTTTTCAGGAATACGTAGGATCAGAGTGG